>NW_010585832.1:0-30760 GCF_000705375.1 Tinamus guttatus | reverse complement strand
CCCAGGGGCCTCCAGGCCAGGCAGGCACAGCTGGGTGGCCTCCTCCTGGCTAGGCTGGAGCAGAGAGCTCCTTGCAAGCCAATAGCGCCTGCAACAGTGTCATATGACCTCTGGAAGAGGGAAGGAAGGGGAGATTTTCCCGAAAAGCTCCAGCTGATTGGCTGACATGGCTGTCAGTCAGTGTTAGCCCGGGAACTGGGGTGATTTCCCTGCAGAGGAAGAGGTGAGAGCTTTCCCGTAGGAAGGGGTTGCTGCCTGGGCTGCCGTGAGCTCTTTAGCTGCCAAACCATGCAGAGGCCGAGGACGTGGCAGGACTTTTACTGCAGCTACTTGAGCAGCAGCAGCTTCTGCTCCATGAGTGAAGATGCCAGCTTGGATATTTCCTCCATAGAAGAGAGAGGAGTTGCCTGTCCCTTTTTTTTTTATTATTAATGCGTATACTGCAACTAAGCCTTCAGCATGGTTTTGCTAGCTAAGCAATGCAGCCATTTTATAGAGGAGCAAGGTACTGTGTTTTTATTAATGAAGACTGAGGCATCAAAAGGCTATAAACCACGCTGCACGGCAGAGGGGGAGAAACGGTAACTGCTGGTGAGTAGATTATGCACTGGGTGTTGCTTGCAGTTGTTTCATGTGGCATGGTTGTTTCCTTCACCTTTCCCGTGCTTCTGCTGTCTGAAAGACATTGGAACCAACATGGACAATGTTGTGAGAAAAAACTTGAAGTCCATTACTGAAGATTTTCTTAGTTTAATTGGTTAAAGTTTGGGATTTAAAACAAAACCTGTGTAGGCCTTTTTTTTTTAAGACTAATTGGTGTGTTTTTACTTTGTATTGTTTTATTTCCTCCTTATTAGTAAGTGTTCAGAAACCACCTCCAGTGAGGTATACAAGATTTATTTTCAATTTTTCCGTGAAAAAAAAAGTTCTGCCTGTGTTTAAAATCACAGCACTCCATAATATGCTGTTTAGAGTGCCTTGCTGCCTAACAGTGAGGCATACCAGGCACATTTTTAGGGATAGCAAAGGGTCTTTGCATGCTGTGTTGAATGGGGCAGGGGGAAAGATGAAGAAGACTGTAGGGAGGGAAAAAGAAAAAAAGTGCAAATATGCTGCAACAGAAATCCGTTTTGCCCCGAGCCTTTGGCTTCTCGTAGAACATCTGCCACAAAGCAATCCCTTTGTGAACTTGTTGGGTTTTGCCTGAGCCTAATTCTTTGCAGAACTATTTGCTACAGGGCTGTTCTGCTTTGCTCTGTGTCGAACATTGAACAGAAACTAAGCTGTATGGGCCTGTTTGCAGCCCAAAGTCTTTGAGAGGGAGATGGCTGCTGTCAGCAAGTGCCTGTTTACCCAGTCCTGTGAATACTTGTCCAGGGTAGTTGAGGTTTGCCATAGAATTGGGCAGATGTTTAGTATCGGTGTGGATTTAATTATTTTTAAGAGATTCTGTAAGTCAATGACCCAGATTTTTTCGTACAGAGAAGTTAAAGGAGTGGTAGAGCAGTGTGGAGAGTTGCATTTTTTTCAGCATGAAAGCCATTAGCTTAGCTTTAAAATAGATTTTTATGCTATGTATTTCTTTTGTAGCAGCATGTAAAGGTGTTACTGCTCGTCCATGGGTAGAAGAACTGAGGAAGATCTTGTGGTTTTCAGGCTGCCGTTAAGTGCAAGGACATGAATTTTAAGGTTCATGGAATCTTTTAAGAGCTTCCCAAATTCAGATGCTCAGAGTTGGACATGTTTAGAAATGTGTGTTAGGAATGGGTTGTAGGGCAGCTTATTTCATGGTGATTTGAGTGGTTGATTCTATAACAACTCCAAAATATCTCTCTCTGGGAAACCTTTTTATAAGCTGGAACTTTTTTGGAGACCCGAGTAACCTCCAGGGCCACCTGAGGATCTGTTTTGTAGCCGATGTGACATAGCAGCACCTGGTTTCTTCCACCTGTAAAGTCGTGACTGAAACTTATTCTTGTTGTAACTTGAGCAAGAATGCTAACCAGCTGACATAGAATAGTACTTTTTTTTTTTTTTTAATAACAGATGTCTGCATTCCCCATGCCTTTATTTATAGATAGTAGGACTTGTGTTCATGCCAGCGAAAGCTTTAGGCATTGAAAGAAATGTTGAAATTTTAAATCTCTCACTAAAAATCACATTCTTGGCAAGTTGTTTTATCAAAAGGGGTCTGCTTAGAAAACTTGTTTGCAAGTGTTGACGTGAGTGGCTCAGTCATTCAGTGCAATGTTGGTCAACTTTCCAGATTTTTGTATGAAGGAAACAAAAGAGCAAACCCCGCCAATACGTGGAGATTATAACTGTGCAGGCTGTCAGCAGAGGGCATCCCTCCTAGTGGGATTTTTGGAGTCAAAGCTCACCCTACTGGTGTAAATACACATAAGGGGCACATCCAGAGGTTCTGGTGCTTGGCTGCATTCTTAGATTTCTTAACTATTCCAATAGAAAGATATTCGTCCTTTGTAGTGAAACAATTTTGTGCATAAAGATGCTATGATGGTAAGTCTGGCATCAACTACTGTAACTGTGTTTATAGAAGATTTTTGCCCTTTCTACAGGTGGTATAGTGTTTAAAGTTTAAGTTTAAAGTCAGATTTATTGATGGAGGTCTGATCTTTTTAAAACTTTATGAAGTGAAAAATGACTGGCACGATATCAAGAGTTGCCCACTGGTAGTAACTGCTCTGTTACTTCCCTGGCTAATATCAGTGTTCACAGTGGAGTCTCTGTGTGTGGTTTTTTTTTTTTTTTTAATTATTTTGCAGTTAACCAAATTAAATGAGACTCCTGGTTTATCAGAAGAGATAGTCTGGAGCTGTGAGACACTGCTGAAAGAGAGGGCTGTGGTCCTAAAAATCATGAATAAATGTGAAGACATCTCAAATCAACTGACCAAGCAAGCAACCAGGATCACAGAAGATGGAGAATGCGGATGGAACATTGAGCAACCTTCCATTTTGAACCAGAGGTATCTTAGCACCTTTTGATGTTTAACCAAGTGTCAGATAAGGAGGTCTGCTTGAAGGCCAACATCTTAAATCTTGTCACCTTTGAAAAAGTGGAAATGTCCAAAATAGCACCTCCTTATTAGAGGTAAATAGCAAAAGGATGTTCAGCTGTGCTGAAACAGGAACTAAGAGGAGAAGGGAACTATTTCAAGGGAGCTTATCAGGGGGTTTTCTTCTTGGGCAGAAATGGTGAGGTAGGTGAGTTAGTGCTAAGTGTGTTATGAACATTGTCTGAGCTTGGGATTTTTTGGTGCTATTGCAACTAGGGTGTAAGAGAATCACCTTTGTAATGCAACTGCTAAATGTTGCCTAATTTTATGTATTTTAAAAATTAATGTCTTTGATCACTGATTTAACACTTAAAAGAAGAATTTATTCTAGATTTTTAGTAATTTAAGGTAAAGGAGGATGAAGATAGACTACATAGAAAGTTGGTAAGTGCTCTTTAGTATACTGTTGACTGATTAAATAAATGTTGAGATGCTCATCGGTTGCGTAGGTGGTCCAGAGCAGAATAAAATATAGAAAATGTTAAACTAGCCGTTAAGTGATAAATATGTAGTTGCATTTCATGGAGAGAAAAAAGATGATCCCATGGTAAACTGTGCAATTTCTCACAGTTTGAAGCTCAAGCCATATCAGAAGATTGGACTGAACTGGTTAGCACTTCTGCATAAACACGAATTGAATGGCATTTTGGCTGATGAAATGGTGAGTGTAAAACTGTTTTGGGGAGAGACTTGTATGGGAGAGAACAGGGAGGCAAAGATTTTGGCAGGGTTGTCTTTAGAATCACTGCAAGTATTGCAAATGACTGTTAGAATCTGCTTGTCATTTGCAGTAAAGGAGTGAATTTCTAATTTGTTTTTGTTGATAAAATTACAAGCAGTTTGTCCGAATGTTTCTGTGACTTCTCAAAGTGGTAGCTGCCCAGCTCTCGTTTGATTTGAAAATAAAACATAGCATTAACTGTTCCCAGTGATTTACTGGACGTTAGATATAAAGTGCTGTTTTGTGAAAACTTGAGGTTCATCCAGTCCTGTGAAACACAAATTCATTTGGAAAACACTTGTTCTGTTAGATGCTGCAGTTTGAACAAGTACCTTGCTAAGACCATAGGATTCATGGTCACTGCTAATTGCTCGATGTCGTTTGATGGAATCACTTGTACGATAACAGGTTATCACATAATTTGTTTTTGTATCTATTTACCCATAGCTAGAGTACATCGTATTTGTCCAGCTCTTGCTTGCAGTGAGCCCTTATCTTCTATATATCCCTTCTTTTTTGATAGAGATAAACATTTATTCTATGAAAATTTGCAAGCATGTAGTTAATATTGACTACATTTTAATGAGTGCAAAGCCCTACTATTTTCTAGAGACTGTAAATTCCGTTTCAATGTTTTTTTTCTTTTCTCTTAGGGCTTGGGAAAAACGATTCAAGCTATTGCGTTTCTGGCTCATCTCTACCAAGAGGGCAATCAAGGTCCCCATGTCATAGTTGTGCCAGCTTCAACATTAGGTAAGTTAAAAGCTTCATAGTGACAAAAAAAAAAAAAAGACAAATAGTCAGATGAAGATAAGGTTTGTGAAAGAAACTTAATTTTCTTGTGGTGGTATTCAGTTCCAGAGATGACTTGAATTGGAATGCAGGCCATACAAGAGACATGCTTGCTCTGAATTAATTAGGCTTAACATATTTTTCATGTATAATATGCTATATACATGTCACAAAAAAATGCTTGTTATAATCTGAACTCATTTAGCTGAGTAGTCTTCCTGAAGATTGGCTGTAATCCCGGTCTTCAGGCTCCGCTTGGGGATAGGTTTTATTGCATTCAAAATGCTCTGTTATCAGCTCCCAACTCAAACAAGCCTTTACTACACAGAATCTCTTTCCAAACAGAGCTATATGCTAGAATGTTGAGGCTACTGCTGTGTCTTTGTTATTTAAAGACCCTGGTCTGAAGGAATTAAAAATATTGCGGAGTAAAGCTTAGCTCAGCAAAGCCAATGAGGATATCTAGTAGAGAGTAGCTTTCTCTAGAGTGAGTTAAAGTGGCTTTGTTGAATACTTATTAGCAAGAGGAAATCTTCTTCTTCAAATCAAGTATGTGTTTGGGCTTCAGAAGAGGTTTCTTAGACTTCAGGAGTGGGTTGAGGATTTTGTGTTTTAATTGAGATATTTTGGTTTAATGCTGAAGAAGGCAGAATTCTCTTACTATGTTTGAAATTGCATAAGACATAATCAAGTTTAGCTGTTCGAGATGGTATTTGCTGTGATTTTTTGTTTGTTTTTGCAGATAACTGGATAAGAGAAGTTAACCTGTGGTGTCCTGAACTGAGTGTCCTTTTATATTATGGTGAGGAATAAAATCTAGAAATCAATCCAGGAATAATAGAGTTGGTTTGTTTTTTAGCCTAAAAAAGGTCCTTGCTTTTGGAGCATTGTATTAAGATAATTGTTTAAATGCGGATACTTAATGCCAAATATTTCCTTTACTTTTGTCTAATCTTTTAAATATTCTGTTTATGAAAAAAATATGCCCCTTGTTTTGTGCTTTTCTAGGATCCCAAGAAGAGAGGAAACTTCTCAGATTTGGGATTTATAATAAAAGTGAACATTTCAATGTGATTATAACAACGTAAGTAGAGCAATTAAAAGAACAAGTGAAATTTGGTTAGCTCCTCCTGACCTCTAGTGGTGATACAAAATCGGATAGTTCTGTAATGCTTGAATTTCTCCAAAGAGCATGAGAATGTCAAACAAGACAAGAACAGCAAAAACCAAAAGTGAGAACCTGTTGGAGTTCTTCTTTTCAGTATCATTTCAGTGACGCAGATGGAAAATGTTCTGACCTGTCCTTTTTTTGCTTCTTGAGACGCAGAAGAGTAACTCAAAATGCTGAGATTTTGGAGTTTTTTATTTATTTTTTATTTTATTTTTTGTGCTAATGGGTTATTTCAGGTTTTTGGAGAGTATTGGCTCATTAAGTGAGCTATCTTTATCTGCTAGCAGTAAATTGTTATAGTTGATTATTTCTAGGTAACGTTACTTAGGGCCTCTGGGGTTTCTTTATGCAGTGTTTAGGATGCCTGTGGCAGCAGGGTGTTTGTGTTAAGATTGGTTTTAATGTCTTCTCTGATATATTCCTCTGGCAGGTATAACTGTGCAATCAGCAGTGCTGATGATCGAAGACTGTTTCGCCGTTTGAAACTGAGCTATGCAATCTTTGATGAAGGCCATATGCTAAAGAACATGAATGCTGTGCGCTACCAATACCTCATGACCATTAATGTAAGGGAATTTGGTTATTGGGGTACGTTTGGGCTAAACTGAAACCTCAGAAGTTCAAACTGGCATTTTAGATGTGAGTCAGGATCTTCTTGAAAACAGCAAAGTTTGGGTTCATTTAATTATTTTGGTTATAGTGATAATAGACTTATGCTGCTTAAATTATTACAGGTTTTTTCAAGATTTTATTTGCCTGTCACTACCCTGATAGAGCCAGGTTACACTATATAAGTTTTCTTAAATGGTTATGAGCTGAGGTCTTCACAATCTCTAAATCATTTTGTTGGCTTCACCAGAAAATTACTCTGTTAGAGACTTACTTTAAAAAGTAAAAAAGTTTTATCATTGAAGTTAAACCAAGGCAGCTTTTTAGCTCTCCGTACGGTGGTGTTGTTTTCCCCAACCTTTTGAACGAATGATTTTCACTCCTCTTTTCTCCTTTGGACAAATAGGCAAAGAATCGTTTGCTGCTCACAGGAACTCCTGTTCAAAATAATCTGTTGGAATTAATGTCTCTCTTAAATTTTGTTATGCCACATATGTTCAGTAATAGCAAGAACGAAATCCAAAGGATGTTCTCTTCAAAAACAGTAAGTATTAGCTTTTCTCTTCCCATTTTTTTTTCTGCTCTTAAACTCTTGTTTCTGCATAGCTTTTGTTGGTATCTTATGGAAACAGATAAGGGGATTATAAAAATTTAGGATAAGAAGCAATGCAATAACCTCTTTCATCTAAAAATGTGTCATAGTTGGATATTGGAGACTTCCAGTGATCCTGTGAAATCTGTCTCTTCTGTGTATCTCCTCCCTCTCCTTTTAGTTTAGCCTAGTTAAGGTAGTATCATTAGAGCTGGAATCTGGCACCCCCTAACTGACCTTTTGCAATATCTTCCCTAGAAGACTGTGGAAGAGCAAAGTGTCTATGAAATGGAGAGGATTGCCCACGCCAAACAGATAATCAAGCCATTCATCTTGAGAAGAGTAAAAGATGAGGTAAAATGTTCTCTAAAATAATATTTGGTAGTGGTAGTATCCGAGGCTCTCAATGAATATAATGCCAAATTTGTTCAGGGATAGTTTGGCTAGAAAGGGGAAGGGACCTGCAAAGGCTGAAGGGCCTTGGTGTCATGGTACTGCTCTTTGCATCCAGTGAATCTTCTACACTCGGGGCTTGCTACTGTTTCCTTCTGACTCTAAACCATCCTTGAGCTACTAGTCATCCTGCGAGAGTTTCTAAGCAAAAACATGACCTGCTGCTGCGACTTTTTGGGTTTTGTTGCTCATTACTTAGTGGCTTTTTCCATATTTGAAAGATGACTTGAGCACATTTAAGTGGATCTCAATAGAGAAATGTTCCACCTGAAGCACCAAACTGTGCCTGATTTTGTAGTAACGTTTTCTCCCTTCAGCAAGAATTGGAGAGATCTCTCACTGTACTTGTCACGCAGTCAGTAATTAGTGGTTTCATAAAAACTTTCTGGTTAGCAGGAGAGTACTTTCCAAGTATCTGGGGGTTTGTCCAGTCTTGAAGTACACAGAGGATGTTACTTCATTGGCTTTTCCTGTTTCTTTACTGATGAAAAATGGAGAGTGTACAATTGCTTTCCAGTTGGCAGCTGTTAAGGCTGCTCGGGGATAAGGTATAAAATACCTTAAAACTGACCTGTTAGGTAGTACATTACTACTGACTACTCACTACAATGCAGTTTTTACATTGTGCACCTTTATATATTTGTTTTTTCACAACTTTTCAGGTCCTTAAACAGCTGCCTCCGAAAAGAGATGTCATTGAACTGTGCGACATGTCTGAGAAACAAGAACAAATGTACTCTGAGCTTGTGAATAAGCTGAAGAAAACTATTAAGAGTAATGGTACATGGCAGTCTTGTTTCTTCTTGCTGGTTGTTTGTTTGTTTGTTTTCATGCCTATAATTACAATGATTATAACTAGCCTTTGCTCCGCAGAAATGTATTCATTAAGTGACTCTATCCCTTGTGAGAATTTTTCTGGATATAAATTCTGTCTGAATATAACTTTTTCTGAATATACCTTATATCTTTCTTTTTTGCAGAGAAGAATTCTGACATGGGAAACGTAATGATGCAGCTCAGGAAGATGGCTAATCACCCTCTCCTGCACCGTCACTATTACACAGATGACAAGCTCAGGACGATGTCTGCACTTATGCTCAGGGTAAGGTGGTAAAATTCAGCAGCAGTCTGCAATTTCTTAAAAATGGTCATGTAACTTTAGTTATGTGTTGTGAGTCGTTTGGTCAAAAGTGTCCTTGCAAAACTTAATTCATTGTTGGTGCTTTTTTATTTCTCCGTGGCATCTCTCCAGCGCTCTAGTTAAGTTCTGTGTGTGCGTGGCTGTGTAACATGCTCTTTTTATATCAGCTATTAGAATGGAAAGAACAGTTCTGGGACTGCAGTCCTCTCCTTTTCATTAGTCTCCCTTTACTAGCTGTTCTCTCCAGTATTTGAAATAGAAATGTTTATGAAAACATCTTAGGAGGTAGGTGAGCTTACTAGTATTTTCTGAAGGACAAGAGATGTGGGTTGCACGGAAGTAAACTAGGCAAGGCGTAAGTAGGATACAGCTGGGGATTTTTTCCTAGGTTGGCTTGTGCTAATGCCTGTGGAGTCTGGGGAAAGATGTTTCTTCTTTGTAAACTACCAAAAACAAAAATACCCAAGCATCATAATATACAGCTAGTGCTTTGTAAAGTTACAGCTGGCTTTGAACCTCTGTGCTCTTTTTAAAAACTCAAGCCAGGTATTCATGTTGAACTCTGACTGGGGAAAAGGGGAGAAGTCACACTTTTTTTTTTTTTTTTGGACCCTTTTTTATTTCTGCTGATACCATCATACTCTCCAGATACGGCTTTTCTTTTCCTCTTTATTCCAGGCATGACATCCCTCTCCCCAGCCTACATCTTGGGCTGAACTTCCCATGTCTTCACCATCTATGCAAGGATTGGACCTCCCTTTTAGGGAATGTGTCTTCAGGGGAAGAGGTCTGATGCAGGGGTAAAGGCCATAGGGCTTGATGGGTCCTAGGTAATGGCTGTGGAGATAGAACATACACTTAGTTTTTGGTAGTTTTTTGGTAAAAGCTGAATTGTGGCATAACACTGACCCTCTACTATGTCCTGTAAACCTGGGGTTGCAGAGTTCATGTTTTGTTGCTTGCATGAGCCACACTTTGGCATTTCTCAATATCTAATTTGGCTACTCTGTGTGTATTTGTTTTTTTCCCCACAATTTTGGATGTATGTGTACATTTATTTTCTTGTCTTGTTAGCAGGATTATGTCTTGAATGATTTCCCCTTAATTTTGCTAATAGGAATCCACACATTGTGATGCCAACCCTGAGCTTATCTTCGAGGACATGACAGTAATGACGGATTTCGAGCTGCATTTGCTTTGCAAGCAATATGCTCATGTCAACAACTTCAAGTTAGAAATTGATCAAATTTTGGATTCTGGGAAATTCAGAACTTTGGAGCATATTCTTTCAGACCTTAAAACAAAGGTTTGTATTACAGATAGCTGGTCAAAACCTCTTGTCTGCCTATTCACTGGCTTTACATAGCTGATTAATTTCGTATCTGTCAGTAAAATAGCTGTAAGAGCTTTTTTGTGGAATACTGCCCTGTGATTTAGTAGATGCACATGTAGATGTACAGTATTGCCTAGCAATACTTCATTTTAATGCAAAATCTTGCCTGTGCACTTCGTTTTATACATAACTGTACATTTTATGCATAATGAAGCAACACAATTAGAGTTACCGTTGTCATTTTTTGTAAGTTTTAGAATATTCATCCTGGGTTAACTCTGTTCCCTTAGTATAAGCAGGGTGAGTATGGTCTTCACAGCTGATGAACTTTGTGAGCACAACTTTCTTTTGGGCAGTCGAACAAGATCTTACCGTGTTAAAAGCCCAACTGCATGTGTTGAGTGTGTGCGTACTACGTCTATGGAAGGCATGAGATGCTGCTGCTCAGTCAGAGATCCAAACTGGCCTGTTTTACAAGTTGAGATGTAGGATAATACTTCAGAGAAAGATCCTGAATTTATATATTCATTCATTTCAGATCGCACGTGCCAATGGTCTATATGCCACGAAAAATGACTTCCACAGTTATTGAGGAAATTTGTTTTATTGATGCTTATAGATGGGAGTAGGTTTATTCTATTTGTGTGTTGGACTAGTGATTTCTAGGTTTAGAATGACAACTTTGTAGCACTCAGTAACAAGCATGAGACAAGGCAGCAGAAATACCGGACATACTGTCTTCACTGGCAGTCAGGCTTGGCTTCCTGGAATCCTACATAGTGTTTGAGCTTGGAAAAAACCAATCTACTTAAAATTAGTCTAATTAAAATGACTTGTACTAGTAAAGAATCTCTCTAGTTAGTATATTTTTTAAGCATTTATGCTGCTTTTTTCTTTCCAGGGTGACCGCGTTGTTCTATTTAGCCAATTTACGATGATGTTGGATATCCTAGAAGTTCTTTTACAGCATCTGCAGCTTAAATACATCAGGCTGGATGGAAAAACCCAGATTTCTGAGAGGTATGTGGCTTGCATGCTACAGTTAAGGGAACAAATGGATGTCTGTAAAGAGAGGGGAGGTGACAGAAGTCTCCAAGTCTCACTTCATTCTTGGCTTTTGGTCTGTCACTCGAGGTACATTGCTCTGATCACTGCTGAGGACTGTCAGGACCCATTTCCTTTCTGCTTCAGGTCTTCGCTTGCGCTGCTTTGCAAAGCCCCAGTTCTCCTTTTCAAAGCATCGTCCTCCTAACTTGCCTGTCCATCTCTGGAACTTGAATGTTGTTTTTTCTTAAGGCCTCATATGGCTGTGCTTCTGTTCTGTAGGATACATCTAATAGATGAATTCAATACCGATATGGAAATATTTGTATTCCTTATGTCGACCAAAGCTGGTGGCCTGGGGATTAACTTGACCTCAGCCAACATCGTCATTCTTCACGACATTGATTGTAATCCGTACAACGACAAACAGGCAGAAGATCGCTGCCATAGAGTCGGACAAACAAGGTAAGATTTCTTAAATATGATGCTTGTTTTTATTGAAAACATTGCCCTCCTTGGAGGGCTTGCCTCATGATTGCAGGTTTCGTTTTAAGCAGAGACTAGATGGTGCAAGAGCTAGGTAATTGTAATGGTGTTTGCTCTTATCGCTGGCAGAACAAACCTGTGTTTTCTTTATGCTATTTCACTTCCCAGTTCTGCAGAACTTTCTCAAATTTCTAGTGGTAGGAACTGACATATATGAAGGCCAGTTTGAATCCTTTGACACCTTTTGGCAATGCTATTTGTTCTCTTGAGAAGGCTTCTAACTTCTGAAAAGGCCAATGTGTATCCTAAAGAGGGACATGCCCATCTGTCCTCCAGATGGGAGCAGTGAGCTGATGTGAGTGATGGGCTGTGCTCAGTACCAGTTATTTCAGATGTGGTACTGGAAGAAGGAGATGGTGGGTTTTGTTAAGGCCAGTTTGAAAACTGCAGATCGAGGTGGCTGAGAGCACAGGGGAGGACAAGTTTTCTGGCAGTACGAAGCACAGTTGATCCAAACAGAAAACCTAGAGCTCTACCACTGGCCTCTTCTGTGGCTCTTCTCCTTGCTTTAAACCATTGCCAGCTGAGCAAAGGTGCAGAGTCTGCCCATTTTTTTTACTATTCAAAGAATCTATAAAATGGACTTACCGTGTTTTATGTTTTTTAGAGAAGTGCAAGTCATAAAACTTATCAGTAAAGGCACTATTGAGGAATCGATGCTCAAAGTCAGCCAGCAGAAATTGAAGTTAGAAAAAGACATGACTGCAGCTGATTCAGGTAAGGTTCTTGCAGCACGAAGTCATGACCACATAGCTGCATTAAGGAGGTCACTGCAATCTATTTTGATTCTGGACATTCCTTTGTGCAGATGAACCCCTCATGTTTCATTGGAAATGAATTAGAAAGCCCGTACTCATCAGTTGAATTTGCTGCAATTTAATTAGTTGTGAATGAATCCACCGACTGCACAGATTTCAAGAGTTTTGTCAGTTTGTGTGAAATAGTTAATGCTGTAATAACATATTTTTTTCCTTTTTCTCTCTGTTTCTGCAGGAGAAGGAGTCATTCCAGCAGATATAGCCAGCTTACTAAAAACGTCATTAGGCCTATAAAATGTCAACATATTATAGAATTTAAGGAAAAAAGGCAATGTCCTCCACAAGAATTCTTGCATCACTAACCATGAGGTTTATGGCATTTCTACCCTTTTGTAATTTCTTTATTGTATTTCTCATGGTATTGAAATTTTTTAACACTGATGGCATTGTTTTGATACTTACAAACAAAAAGATAAATAGCACAAACATAGTGGATCAGATGCCAAATAAATACTGATAAACAGAGCAGTTTTCAAAAAGGGGACCTCAACAGTTATTGTTTTAACAGATCTACTACTGCTTAAGAATTATCAGTATTTTTATAAATTTTTCTACCTCCAAATATATATATATATTAAAACTATATATACACACACATATATCAGTGTGTGCATATATATAAATATAAAGAACTGTCTGTTTCACTGGATTGTGCATATAGACTTTTATGTGCCTTATTTGACAATACTTGAGTCTGGTTTTGCTTGTTTTGGTCCCTTTGTTGTATTGTATTGGTTTAGTGTCAATTGGTTCAAATAAAATTCCACAAAGGAATGAAATGTTTTCATTTTGTGTTTGTTGGGGGCAAAGGAGAGGAATTCTGACTTGGAAGTTAGAAACAAAAGCAGCAGCTTTAAAGCTAGCAGAGACGCTCCATTTGTACTGAATTGGCTTTATTCAGTGGTCACTTGTTAGTTGTGATTTAGTCTAATTCAATCTCAATTGAGTTATAAGTCTAGTGACAAATATGGAGAGTGCCATGTGCGTTAAATCAGGGTATCCACTAAGTGGGGCTTGAAGAAGAGAAAGAGCAATTATAATGAAACTAAAAAGTCTGGGATTACACCCCTGAATCTAGTTTTGCCAGGATTCCCTTGGGGAAGGTCTTGCCACTGAGTATCATCAGGTACTGGTGTCTGTGGTTGGGAAGAAGGTACAGAAAGAAGATGACTTGGGCTTCTCTCTGATGTGAAGAGGAGAAGAGAGTGGAAGATGAAGCAGGAAAGATCTGTGAAGAGCAAGCAAAAACCTGGAGAATGCATGCTGAAAGGAACCAAAGGTTGGACTTTTCAGTGCTGGGAGCACACCAACCATAACAGGGGTTGATCAGTTTTAACCCTTCATTTCTAGTGAGAGGGGTGTAAGTGGAGGCAGTCTTGTCCTCAGCCTCTACTCCACTAAGTCCCTTCTCTCAAATGCCCAGAAGGAGTAGATGTGACGTTGAGTATAGCATATCCATCTGAAATGTATTTAAATGACTGGAAAACTTGTAACTTATACCACTTGTTAATTGTGACATGAAAATATGTATATGTGCCTTTTTGGTTGGTTGGTTGGTTTTCGTAATTTACACAAATAGGCTGCATAATTGGTATTTTCTGGATATGAGGAAATGTGAAGAAGAGGGCGGTGGATTTTCTTGATCTGACCCACTCGGTCCTCTGATTTGTGCTTTGGAAGTGGCAATTGCAGAGCTAGTGCTAAGTTTGCAGTGCAAGGCTCAACATAATTAAAAACAAAGGTATTGGTAAGAGCAAGAAGTTAACAAGAGCGATGGTCGTTGTTTCACAAGATTCTGTAGGCCTACATAAAATGTGGAAGTTAACAACAGTCAGTTTGCTTTACTAACCACTTGTTTGGAGTGGGTGAATATACTTAAAATACACTTACAGATTCTCCTACTAGCCAGTTTTTATTCCCTAAGAAAGCATCCAAGTGTTTCAGTAGCTCTGGTGCTTGGTTGGTGAGGATATCGTTGAATGCTTTTTCCTGGGGAAAGAAAAGAACAGAGCCACACGTAAATCCAAATGTGATTCTTGCGTGTTTCTTATTTATGAAAAGGATGTACCATCCAGGGAAATATGAAAAAGATGGCCGTGGATTTCAAGTAAGTATCAGTAAACTAAAGAGCAATTGGGTAAAAAACAGTAAGGCGACAACTGTTCTATGAGCTGGGGCAGGAGGGCCATGAGGAAGCTTAGCAAGAGGAGTCATTGCCTCGCTGTGAGGTAACGATACGTTGTGTCGTTACCTCACATCATGAGGTACTCTGTGATGTGATGTATGGAGCCGGGCCAGGCCCTTGTATGTGGTAACAGGTAGGCAGCTGCTCCGTGGGTTTGGAAAGAGCTTGTTTGTGGAAGTTTTTACTTCATGTGGCCTTTCTGGGGGGCCTTAAGCAGCAGGACTTTTCTTATTTTTATGCTGATACGCTTTATAATGTCAGCTCTTTGGGATGTCCTGAATGCCATAAACAATCTTCCTATCGCAGCATACTGACCCATGAGTAAATCACAGGGCAACTGGCTTCATAAGTGTTTTCTCTGTAAGTTACTGCATTGCTGATGCCCTGTGGAAGTGGGGCACACAGTTCAGTTCTGCTGTCCCATCTCTTATGACCTTCCCTCCCAAAGAGACTGGTGAGTTTGTGTAGAGACTTTGGATCATTTCCACTCTTCAGTCTGGGACTGCTGGAAGTAAGGAAGCCTTTTGCTGCCCATGGACAATTTTAACCCCCCTCATAAAAGTTCAGCTGTGTGCTTTGGAGACCAACTTTTTTTCTTCTGCTCCCATGTGTAAGCAATTGAGATGCCAAAAGGCCCTTCACCTGCTGGGGTTATTTAGTCAGGTATGTGATGCAGCTGGGGGCAGCTGCAGCTCATTCCTCTTTGACCTGACCTTAGAGAAGCATGTTCAGGTTGAGGGGAAAAAATGAGCTGTAGGAGAGGTGACTGCTTAAATGCTTCCAAAAGGTGTAGCTTCCAAAAGGTGTAGGATCACATTGGTGTCTCTGCAGAGCCTTTTGAAGACCCCCTGCATCTTTCTGCTGTTGAGTAAGCCTTTTGTGGAAGGGTGTGGGGCAAAAAGAGGGGTGCAAGGCACGAACCAAGAGTTCATGGGCAGGGTGCTCATGTCAGCTCTGCTATCCTTATTTTTCTTCTTGCTAATAGGTGTATTATGCTTTACTGGGCATAAATTATTTAAATCTTTTAGTGTTAGGATATCAATCAGACTGTGCTTCTACTGTTAATTAGAATTTGCCACCACAAGGTGGTGGCAGTGGACCCAGGAGGAGCAAGATGATACAGCCTTGTCGAGAAAGTAAGAAACTTAGGGATGGTGAGGTTGTAGCTCTGTAGGATGTTCCAAAATCCATAGAGGCATGGGAGAAGAAAGAGGTGCTGGTAAAGAAGCCGAAAAACATTTTCCCTGGATTGGCTGAAAAAGTGAGTTCTCACAACTCAGGAGGACAAATCTGATTTCAACCTCATCAGAAATTTGTAGTTGTGCTGAGGATGGTTTCATTAGGACCAGACCAGCAGCACATGCAGCAAGAACTCAGGGTCTCCAGGGTTAGAGCTCTGGGAACCCAGTTTGCCTTGAACTGAAAGCAGGTGGATGGAAAGGGAGGCTATGCAGAACTAGTTGTTCTAGCTGTGGTCCCATGGCAAGCCTGGCACTGTCAAATTTGGTGATGTATTATAACTATGTGTGTGGGGAAAAATAGTCAGGTGTAGTCAGTCACTTTATCCTGTGAATAAAGCCAAGATTTCTCATCTTGATTTCTTCTGAAACATCTGACCTACAAAGTGTAATTGCTTATTCTCTATTACATGTCTACAGAAAAACAATTTTTTTTTTTAACCCCAGGAGCTGACAAATGTGCTGCAGGAGCACAGCTGGGAGTCACATGAAGCTCCGGAGTCCCTTAGAGCATTGTCAGAAGAGTAGTTCAGAATACACAGTTTCTCCAGGTCACTAACAGGTGCACACTTATGATGTACCTTCCTTAATACCGCACTGAGATGCAATAAAATGGTTTAAAAAAAAAAGTCTCTATTTTGGGGAATATGGGGCACCACTATCACAGTGAAATTACAAATTGTGAAGCTCTCAAAGCTGCTCTGCCTCTAAGTTCCTCCACCTCCCGTGTGCTGCATTTGTTAAAGCATGGTGCTTTTTGAGCAGTGTGCAAGCTAGTATTTTTCAGCTCATGGTTGCTAATTTTATGCTTTAAAGCATAATGCCTCTCTTTATGCCTCTCTTCTGTGTCAGTAGCACCTACTGCTGTGGACTTGTGCAAACCCAAAGTTAGAGAGGTGTAGTGGAGAATGGCAAAACATTGCTTATAGCATTGAACAATGAGGAAACTGTGTTGCACATTAGATACTGAAACTGTTTGGGGTTTTGTTTTGTTTTGTCTTTATGTGCTTTTATTTTGTAAAGCAAGCCAGTTCTACTTTGTCCTTAAGGAGTACATGTTGAACTTCTTACTTTTTGTTATGTGCATAGGTACTGAATACGCTTCCAGGAGCAAAGTTACCAACCAGCAAGAAGTCTCAGGAGATGAAACAAGTGATGAGACTGAAGGGACACTGAAATGCAAGGCACCCATGGAGGAACCGCAGTCACCTGTGGTGGCCTGGGATTCACAAGTGGCAGAGCTGCTGTCACTAGTGGCAGCCTGGGAGTCAGGAGCTGTGGCGTGGGGGTCACCAGTGGAGGAGCCACAGACATCTGTGGTGGCCTGGGAGCCATCCGTGGCAGAGCTACTTGGAGAAGTGGCGGCCTGGGAGTTGGGAGTGGTGGAGTGGGAGTGACCAGTGGTAAAGCCACTGTCACCAGCAGCAGAGGCAGCGGGGCATCACCAGTGGAGGAGCCGCAGTCACTCATGGCGGCCTGGGAGTCATCTGTGGCAGAGCCACCTTTAGAAATGGTGGCCTGGGAGTCAGGAGTGGTGGCCTGGGAGTCACCAGCAGTGAAGCCACTGTCACCAGCAGCAGAGCGGGAGTCATGAGTGGAGGAGGTGCAGTCACCTGTGGCAGAGCCATCTTTATGTGTGGTGGCCTGGGAGTCAGGAGTGGTGACCAGGGGGTCACCAGTGGTAAAGCTACAGTTACCAGCAGCAGAGTGAGAGTTGCCAGTGGAGGAGGTACAGTCACAGGCAATGGACAGGGAGTTATCCATGGCAGAGCTACCCTTAGGAGTGGTGGCCTGGGAGTCACCACTGGTGGAGTAGGGGTTAGCAGTAGCAAAGTGACTGTCACCAGCAGCGAGTGGGAGTCACCAGTGGAGGAGCTGCAGTCATCTGTGGCAGACTGGGAGCCTCCTGTGGCAGAGCCACCTTTGTGAGTGGTGGCCTGCGAGTCACTTGTGGTGGAGCTGCTCACACCAGAAGAGGAGCTGCCATCGCAAGTACCGGGCTGCGGGTCCCTCCTAGCAGAGCAGGAATCACCAGGTGTGGAAACGCAGCCACCAGAGAAGGAGTGGGCGCCACTAGTGGCAGAGTCACCATCACCAGAGGAGGAGCTGGATGTTTGAGGAAAAAGGCAAAAGGCAAGAAAAGCATGTGGAGCACCAGCCACCTAATAGAGGATGTTTGTGATTTGTCAGTAACTCCCTTGAAGAAGACTGACAGTGGCAATGAAACAATGGAAGAACTGTACAAGGTGCAGGTTCTCAGCTTTTTGAGTGACGCTTCTCCGAGCGAGCTTGCTCTAATTCCGCGGTGCTCGGAGAAGAAAGTAGAGAAGCTCCTGGTGCTGCGGCCCTTCCCCAGCTGGTAAGCTCTGGTAAGCCTGTGCTCTTGTTCCCATGTTCCCAGCAGGCCTGCAGCCCAGGGGCCTCCAGGCCAGGCAGGCACAGCTGGGTGGCCTCCTCCTGGCTAGGCTGGAGCAGAGAGCTCCTTGCAAGCCAATAGCGCCTGCAACAGTGTCATATGACCTCTGGAAGAGGGAAGGAAGGGGAGATTTTCCCGAAAAGCTCCAGCTGATTGGCTGACATGGCTGTCAGTCAGTGTTAGCCCGGGAACTGGGGTGATTTCCCTGCAGAGGAAGAGGTGAGAGCTTTCCCGTAGGAAGGGGTTGCTGCCTGGGCTGCCGTGAGCTCTTTAGCTGCCAAACCATGCAGAGGCCGAGGACGTGGCAGGACTTTTACTGCAGCTACTTGAGCAGCAGCAGCTTCTGCTCCATGATTGAAGATACCAGCTTGGATATTTCCTCCGTAGAAGAGAGAGGAGTTGACTGTCTCTGTTCTTGTAAAAGCTAATGCGTCAGAAGGCTATAAAGCGCATCACAGCAGAGGGAGAGAAACCGTTAGTGCCGGTAAGCAGATTATGCACTGGGTGTTGCTTGCAGTTGTTTCACATGATTTGGTCCCTTCCTTCTTCTTTCCTGTGTTTCAGCTGGCTGAAGAACGTTAGACCTGGTATGGACAACATTCTGATAAGAAACTTGAAGTCCATAAATGAAGGTTTTGTTGGTTTAATTTGTTAAGGTTTGGGATTTAAAACATGAACTATGTGTAGGCCTGTATTAAGAGTAATTGGTGTGATTTTTGTTTTGGTTTCCCCCTGATTAGTAAGTGTTCTGAAACCTATTTTACCTATTTTAAAAATTACTGTCTCAGATCACTGATTAAAATATAGAAAATATTAAGCTTTACGTTCAGTGAAAAACATAGAGTTGTGTGAGAGAGAAACAAAGGATGTTCCTATGGTAAACTGCAATTCCTCACAGTTTGAAGCTCAAGCTATATCAGGAGATTGAATTGAACTGGTTAGCACTTTTGCATAAACATGGATTGAATGGCATTTTAGCTGATAAAATGGTGAGTGTAAAACTGTTTTGGGGAGAGGCTTTTGGTATGGAGTCAGGAGAAGTTTTGGCAGGGTTGTCTTAAGAAATCACTAGAAGTATTTCAAATGATTTTAGAGTCTGCTTGTCATTTGCAATAAATGAGTGAATTTGTTATTTGTTTTAGTTAACTTCTCTTATCCAATTATATTAACCTGTGGTGTTCTGAACTGAGTGTCTTTTTGTATTGTGGTGAGGAATAAAATCTAGAAATGAATCCATGAATCCAGCTGCTCAGGGATAAGGTATAAAATAGCTTAAAAACTGACCTGCTAGGTAGTACATTACTACTGACTACTCACTACAATGCAGTTTTTACATGATTTCTTTCTTTTTTTTTTTTTATAGATCTTTTCAGATTCTAAAACAGCTGCTTCAGAAAAGAGATGTCATTGAACTATGCAACATGTCTGAGAAACAAGAACAAATGTACTCTGAACTTGTGAAGATGCTGAAAAGAACTATTAACAGTAGTGTTAAACAGTATTGTTTCTTCTTGCTGATTGTTTGTTCATTTTTCTTCATGCCTACAATTACAATGAGTACAATGAGTTGCAG
Source organism: Tinamus guttatus (assembly GCF_000705375.1). The sequence continues at coordinate 11,049 of NW_010585832.1, read as the reverse complement.
GAGTCATTCCAGCAGATAAAATCAGCTTCCTAAAAACTTCATTAGATCTATAAAATGTCAATATATTATAGAATTTAAGGAAAAAAGTCACTATCATCCCCAGAGTTCTTGCATTATTGACTGTGAAATTTGTGGCATTTCTACCTTCTTGTATTTATTTATTTCTTGTATTTCTTTATTATATTTCTCATGGTTTTTAAAATTTCTAACATTGATGGTATTCTTTTGACGCTCAGAAACAAAAAGGTAAGTGGCAGAAACATAGTGGATCAGATTCCAAATGAATGCTGATATATGGAGCAGTTTTCAAGAACGGGACCTCAACAGTTATCTTTTTAACAGATCTACTACTGCTTAAGAATTATCAGTATTTTTATATTTGTTTCTACCTCCAAATATATATTTATTAAAACTATATATATATATATACACACACATATATCAGTGTGTGCATATATATAAGAACTGTCTGTTTCACTGGATTGTGTGTATAGACTTTTATGTGCCTTATTTGACAATACTTGAGTCTGGTTTTGCTTGTTTTGGTCCCTTTGTTGTATTGTATTGGTTTAGTGTCAATTGGTTCAAATAAAATTCCACAAAGGAATGAAATGTTTTCATTTTGTGTTTGTTGGGGGCGAAGGGGAGGAATTCTGACTTGGAAGTTAGAAACAAAAGCAGCAGCTTTAAAGCTAGCAGAGATGGCTCCATTTGTACTGAATTGGCTTTATTCAGTGGTCACTTGTTAGTCATGATTTAGTCTAGTTGAATCCCAATTGAGTTGTAAGCCAGGTGACAAATATGGAGAAGGCCATTTGGGAGGAACTCCACACATTTTATTTTTTTATTCACCTCTAGTTTCTGGTTTTGAAATGGTAGAAGCCCAGCTCTATGTATCAAAATATAGCAAATGGAAATTCCCAATCCCAGGCAGAGTAACTGTATTTAAAGTTTCCGTGAATTTTAACCATAGTCTGACCGCTAAGGCAGTGGAGGCTAATGAAGGCAGGTTTAAATCTGTGTGGGTGTGTGCGCGTGTGCGCATGTGCGAGAAGTGCTGTGGTAAGTAGTTTGTTTGCTGCAAAAGCTCTGAAAGTTGACTTGCCTCTCAAGCACCGTGTGTGTTATGTCAAGAGTATCCACTAAGTGGAGCTTGAGGGGGGGAAAAAAAAAAAAAAAAAAAGGCAATTATAATGAAACTAAATGGTCTGGGATTACACCCCTGAATCCTAAATCTGATTTTGCCAGGATTCCCTTCGGGGAAGGTCTTGCCATTCACTGTCATCAGGTACTGGTGTCTGGGTTTGGAAAGGAGGTACAGAAAGAAGATGACTTGGGCTTCTCTCTGATGTGAAGGCGAGAAGAGAGTGGAAGATGAAGCAGGAAAGATCTGTGAAGAGCAAGCAGAAACCTGGAGAATGCATGCTGAAAGGAACCAAAGGTTGGACTTTTCAGTGCTGGGATCGCACCAACCATAACAGGGGTTGATCAGTTTTAACCCTTTGTTTCTAGTGAGAGGGGTGTAAGTGGAGGCAATCTTGTTCCCAGCCTCTAATCCACTAAGTCCCTTCTTTCAAATGCACAGAAGGAGTAGATGTGGTGTTGAGTACAGCATGTTCATCTGAAATGTATTTAAATGATTGGAAAACTTGTAACTTATACCACTTGTTAATTGTGACATGAAAATATAAATGAGCATTTTTTTTCTTTGTTTGCTCGTTTTTCCTAGTTTGCACAAATAGGCTACATAATTGTCTTTGGTCTTTTCTGGATCCAGGCCGCAATAGCAGGGAGCGCTTGTACTCTGTCTCTGAGAGCCAGGAGCCTGGGATAGTTGTCTGCCAGGTCGGGTTTGCAGGACAGAAGGGTTGTACTGCACACATCCCAGTAAAAATCGGCCCATGTTACCTGGTGAGAAGGAGAGAGAGAGAGAGAGAGAGAGAGAGAGAAAGCAGTAAATAAGTTGGTAACCTCATAAGGTGTGTCTGAAGGTGAATTCATTTGTTCCATGCTCAATTATTGCATTTGATTGATTTGTGCTTTGGAAGTGGCAATTGCAGAGCTAGTGCTAAGTTTGCAGTGCAAGGCTCAACATAATTAAAAACAAAGGTATTGGTAAGAGCAAGAAGTTAACAAGAGCGATGGTCGTTGTTTCACAAGATTCTGTAGGCCTACATAAAATGTGGAAGTTAACAACAGTCAGTTTGCTTTACTAACCACTTGTTTGGAGTGGGTGAATATACTTAAAATACACTTACAGATTCTCCTACTAGCCAGTTTTTATTCCCTAAGAAAGCATCCAAGTGTTTCAGTAGCTCTGGTGCTTGGTTGGTGAGGATATCGTTGAATGCTTTTTCCTGGGGAAAGAAAAGAACAGAGCCACACGTAAATCCAAATGTGATTCTTGCGTGTTTCTTATTTATGAAAAGGATGTACCATCCAGGGAAATATGAAAAAGATGGCCGTGGATTTCAAGTAAGCATCAGTAAACTAAAGAGCAATTGGGTAAAAAACAGTAAGGCGACAACTGTTCTATGAGCTGGGGCAGGAGGGCCATGGGGAAGCTTAGCAAGAGGAGTCATTGCCTCGCTGTGAGGTAACGATACGTTGTGTCGTTACCTCACATCATGAGGTACTCTGTGAAGTGATGTATGGAGCTGGGCCAGGCCCTTGTATGTGGTAACAGGTAGGCAGCTGCTCCGTGGGTTTGGAAAGACCTTGTTTGTGGAAGTTTTTACTTCATGTGGCCTTTCTGGGGGGCCTTAAGCACCAGGACTTTTCTCATTTTTATGCTGATATCCTTTATAATGTCAGCTCTTTGGGATGTCCTGAATGCCATAAACAATCTTCCTATCGCAGCATACTGACCCATGAGTAAATCACAGGGCAACTGGCTTCATAAGTGTTTTCTCTGTAAGTTACTGCATTGCTGATGCCCTGTGGAAGTGGGGCACACAGTTCAGTTCTGCTGTCCCATCTCTTATGACCTTCCCTCCCAAAGAGACTGGTGAGTTTGTGTAGAGACTTTGGATCATTTCCACTCTTCAGTCTGGGACTGCTGGAAGTAAGGAAGCCTTTTGCTGCCCATGGACAATTTTAACCCCCCTCATAAAAGTTCAGCTGTGTGCTTTGGAGACCAACTTTTTTTCTTCTGCTCCCATGTGTAAGCAATTGAGATGCCAAAAGTCCCTTCACCTGCTGGGGTTATTTAGTCAGGTATGTGATGCAGCTGGGGGCAGCTGCAGCTCATTCCTCTTTGACCTGAGCTTGGAAAAGCATGTTCAGGTTGAGGGGAAAAAATGAGCTGTAGGAGAGGTGACTGCTTAAATACTTCCAAAAGGTGTAGCTAGGGATCACACTGGTGTCTCTGCAGAGCCTTTTAAAGACCCCCTGCATCTTTCTGCTGTCGGGTAAGCCTTTTGTGGAGGGTGCGGGGCAAAAAGATGGGTGCAAGGCATGAACCAAGAGTTCATGGGCAGGGTGCTCATGTCAGCTCTGCTATTCTTATTTTTCTTCTTGCTACTAGGTGTATTATGCAGTGTGAAAACTTGTTCTGAAGGATGGGTGTTCCTGTAATTGCTCATTAGGTTTGAGCAAATCTTCTGACTTTTATGCTTTACTGGGCATAAATTGTTCTTTTCATGTTAGGATGTCAATCGGACTGTGCTTCTACTGTCAATTAGACTTTGCCACCACAAGGTGGTGGCAGTGGACCCAGGAGGAGCAAGATGATACAGCCTTGTAGAGAATGTAAGAAACTCAAGAGATATTCCCCGTACGTATTTTAGAGCACATATTTTTTTTTTTTGTCTGTAATTGACTCCTTATTTTAACATTTTGTAGTCATTCTTCTGTGAAAACTTGTTCTGAAGGATGGGTGTTCCTGTAATTGCTTATTAGGTTTGAGCAAATCTTCTGACTTTTATGCTTTACTGGGCGTAAATTGTTTAAATCTTTTAGTGTTAGGATGTCAGTCGGACTGTGCTTCTACTGTCAATTAGACTTTGCCACCACAAGGTGGTGGCAGTGGACCCAGGAGGAGCAAGATGATAACAGCCTTGTCGAGAATGTAAGAAACTCAAGAGATATTCCCTGTACGTGTTTTAGAGCACATATTTTTTTTGTCCGTAATTGACTCTTTATTTTAACATTTTGTAGTCATTTTTTTATAATAAAATACTCCTGTCTAGCTGAAACACATCAAAATAAGTGGAAGGGGGTTACACTTATTGTTACTGGTTATTAAATCTTTCATATAAGGTCCAGGTTATTTTCTTGGGTCAGAACTGAGTACAACTAATATAATACTTGAGTTAACTCATGTATCACCCTCTTTGCTGAACAAGCTAGTTTGCATTTGGACAGTTAGGGCTCTGAGTTGGAGAGAAAAAGACAGGAACGACATCAAAAATTCCAAAGGGTCTAAGAAACTTGCAAAAGGACTGTGGTCAGGCCATGGGGCATGCTAGGGAGCACGGCCAGAGCAAGAGATGTGCTACGTTGCCCCTCGGAGCAGAGACCTTGAGTGGACTCTCGTGGAGGGCTAGCCACAGGCACTCTGGTGTGCACTCATTGCTTGTCCTTTTTCAAATGAGTGGTTGTCTTACCCTCACATCCTGGTTTTTCTCTGCCCAGGGGAACAGAGTCATGAAGTCATCTATGGTGTCCACAACAGCATCAACTAGTGCCTGCTCCACAGGCGTCTGGCCCGCCACACCTAGCAGAAGCAAATGCGTAAGGGGACGTTAGAGACAGCACTAGTAGGAATATTTGCTACCCCAAAGCTGAGCTTTTAGTTTTATGCCCATCTCAATACAATTAGTGTCCTTAACAATATCCAGTGTAGGACATGGCATTTTGGTAGTCAACCCCCAGTACTGGCAAGCAAACCACGGGTACACTGAGCAGCTGATAGCCTATCATTTGTGCCTGAGATGTATTGATATGAATATAGTCTCAGCAGCGTTGGTTTCTGTTACACCCAACCCTAGCAAAAACAGAGTATTTTGTTTGTTGGAGAGCATTAAAAGTATGGGGCAGAACAGAGTGAGGAAATTGTCAAATACACATTACCTGCTTCTTTAGCAAGGTATCTTGCTATTGCCAGGCTTTGGTGAATGATAACTCCATCTACTTCCAGAATGGGGATTTTGCCGAATGGGATAGCTTGGAGGAAGGGAAGAAACAAACAAACAAACAACAAAAACAAACAAAACAAAAACAAACAAACAACAAAAAACCAAAGTTAAATCCTATTACAATGCAAGTTTGTAATAGTTGCACATGTGATGCTCTCGGTGGGAAACCATTGGTACAATACTACTTTGGCAAAATGCAATAGGTACGGATTAAAGTAAAACAACAGCGTTAAGGAGATGAGCAGGATAATGTTGCAAGCTGCCAGCTCCAGGGTAGAAATTAGGTATCCACAAGGTAGCCTTGTGTTCTAAAGACTAGATGTGCAGATGACATTAGGAGAATTTAGTTCCAGTGATACTGGCTTTTATCTAGGTTCAACATGCAGGGAGGCCTGCATAAATTTTAACTCTGATGACTGGCAGAAGTGAGAGAGCTCAAAAAGCATTAAAACTCTTTTACCATAGGGAGAAAGTGTACAGTGCTATTTGTTATTGAACCAGTAACAGAGTTGTTGCCCAGAGGACTCCATATATTTGTGATCAAGAGCACAGCAAGGCCACATGTCACTGTATTGACAATCCAGGGATGAAAAGGCACTTCCCTCATGCGAATTTGAAAAGCTCTCTGAGTATGAAATGCTGAAAGCCTTGGTTCTGCACTGTGCATTAATGTTGCAGAGTGCCCTCAATCTCACTATGTATGAAGCCACGGTACGGTGAACGTGGCAAGTGTCACTCTTGGAGGAGTTAAGAGGCAGCCTTTTTGCCCCTGTAAGACGGTGCCAGCTCTCATGAAGTTGTGACTAGGTCAACATGACTGCTCGAGTCTCTTTAGCAATAACTGCCAAAACCCAGTGATCGTGACTCCGTTAGGAAACAAAAATTGCACAATCTAGGAACTGAACACCTCATTTTCTGCTGTATTTACATATATGAGCAAAGTCAAAAAGCAGAAGCTTTGCTTGATGTTTCACTTTGTCACTGCAAGGAAAATGATATATGGTTTGTGTGTGTTCGGTTTTTTCAGAGAACTTTGATTAAAGAAAAGGAGTGGAGGAATCTTTCTGGTCGTTGAAGAAAATGTATTAAAGTGCAATAGAAACAGTTGGTTGGTGATGTGGAAGAGCAAGTGTAATTCCTAATAACTTGTTTCTCAGGGATCTGCCGATTGCAGAATTCTATGAGATTGCTATTCACACCTTGAAAATATGAGTAATGGCTATAATTGTCTTTCCTCTCATTGGCGCCCAAGTTTTAGAAGAAAAAAATATGCCTTTGAGGCATTAGAAGTCAATATTAATTTAGGAAGAGCAAAGTTTTTAATAATGAGAGTAAAGTATCTTTTTGTTCTTCTGCTAATGTTTAAAAAAAGAAAAAAAAGTTCAGAAAACATCTAGTTTTGTTGTACTGATAGTATCAGCTGAGAGTGGCCCTGCTGCAACCTCTGTAGAAACATTGACTGAAGCCCGTTTTTCAAGCACAGATCAAAACACAGCTGGGCCATCTACTCAGACACCAAGCTACAAACAGAAAATAATCCGTCTGTAAATGAGTTTAAGCATTGCTACTTTTCCACTTGTGGGTTTGGCTCTCATGGCTTATTTTGAGCCTCCTCCGCTATTTTTGGCCCCGTCTCTACTAACCAGCAACACACATGAGTTTTTAAGGAGCATTTCATGATGCATGAAGGTGCCAAACGTAGGGTCGATGTAATAAAACATTGATAATTTTCTGCTGCCGTTTTTGATGAAAGGTGTGGTTTATGCAGTTCCTCAGGAACTGAACGCCTGGGCCATCTCCTGCACGTACTCCTCCTTTAGATGGGTAAGTAAAAGAGGTAGCACAAGAGGCAACAACATAAACAGGATCTCATTTGAGTAGAATAAGAATTTGGGGCTCAAATCATGAGTCAGCATGAATCAGAGCACAATGATGAATCAATAGTTAAGCTGAAAAATAAAATGCAGGCTGGAAGGATGTGCATGCCACTCTGCTAGTTTTTTTCTTTACCCTCGATCAGTCAGGTGCCTGCTGTGAGCTCATGTTGGTTTATTCCCATGTATATCCATACGGATGTTCTTTCCATGTCTGCCAAAACATTGTCATCTTGTAGAGTTTCCACGCTCCGCTTGAGCAAATACATTTTCAGAAGAGGAACTAGAAAAAAAATCTGCCGTCATCATCTGAGTAATAGTGTCATTTCCCTGGCATGCACCAACTACGTGACCTTTCTCTTGTAGTTTCCACGTGTTTTGTTTCTCCCCTGTAGTAAAAGACACTATGATGGCATGTGTTGATATCCAGCTTTTGAATGAAAACCCACTTAAAAGAACAGGGTTTTTAAAAAGCATGTTGTTTGGATAGCTAGACCTGTAGCTGCCTCTAATTGAATTTTAGTCATCAAATTCTGATGTCCTGATTTGTTGTTGTTGTTTCGAGTGTTGCTGGAATAAAATCTGCAGACCTCACGCACCCTGTCAAGAACACATCAACAGGGTAAGCATAAGTTGCCAGATGGATCTGCCTTCTTTCCTCTTGTTTTAAGGAGGAGTCAGTGAAGTATTTGTGCTAGTTTGAGAGTTGTACAAATTCCTTTATATGCATATTTTAATTCCTCTTGGTGTTTGATTAGAGCTGTGATGTTCGTAGCTTCTAACGGGTACTAAAGAGGGAAAGCGAGGCCTGGTTCATGTTTAAAACCATGTTGTCTGTAAAAATTATCTCCATTCCATGAACATTTCCTGGAGCTGGAATACTTTTTCCTTGCTGATCTGCAGCATTTCAGCCAAAGAGTTTTCATTCCAAATATGTCTTAGGACATTCTTGACTATGAGTTCTTTGCTTATTCTTCTGGGGACATCCTGGTAGAGGAATCCATTTTCCTCATGAAAAACATAGACAGAACCCAGATTTGTCAAAGCCTGGCAGGCTGATGTATTTAGGTAATTGAATGTTCCTCAAAACTTGATTAATTAACAACATTATGTTGACTCTGTAGAAATGCAGCTGGATTGGTCAAAGATGGGATTGGAGGGGGGATTCCAAGTTTCTTACTACAATAGGCATGTCAAAATCTTCTTTGCCTTGAAAACCAGCGATAACTTCTTTTCCTTTCCATTATTTCTTATGTTGAATAGTGAAACAAATATATCAGATACTTCAATTGAAAAACACAAATTATTTCGGAGATCTTTCTGTTTGTTTTTATGTTTGTTAAATGCTCTTTTATAGCTATTAAAGAAGTAAAGGTGTTGTGAAGCCGCTGGACTGGAGCTGGAGGCATCAGGAATCCATATCTTGTGAAGAGTTGGTGAGAACGGTCCTTCAATCTAACCTGAATGCAGCATTAGTGCTGCTGCTATAACAGCTAAGAATTTCCTTGTAAGTGACTGGTAAGCTCTACTTCTATCCCCAAATGACTCTTTATATATCATCTTTAGCTAGAGCTATGTAGTACCAAGTCATTCAGGAAACAGAATGACTGCTCCCTCGAGGAAATTATGTTTGCTCTCAGCTGTCAGGTACTAAATCTTTCAGGATTCCTCTGTTACACTGAAAATATTTTTATTGCAATAACTACTCTAAGTCTAGTCTAAGGAAGCTGCTACATAAAGACTAAGTTTATTTACTTTTCTAAAAGTTCTTGCACAATACACTGAATTCTTGAATTTGTATAGACACAGGATCATGTAAATATATTGGCTGATTAGTTTTTAAAATTCTGTGCTACAGCTACTTGCAATTAGTACTTGGAGATTACCTTATTTAGATTTATTTATTTTTTAAACTATAGTTCTTGCCTGAAGGTAGCAGTTAGAAAATTTACTGAGAGTCATCATATCGGTGACAGGAGGGAAAGAAAGAAAAATGCTGAAACACAGAAATTGCCATTTTGCAGTATATAAAGCCAAATGACATGTGCCTTTATTTGTACAACTTGTCTTAAAGGGGAAAAAATGGGGGAGAGGGGGAGAAATGGGGGAGGAAGAGTGTAGGCAAAACTGGATGAGACTATTTCTAGAAGCAAGATGTTACTTACTTACCTGAAATAGCATAAAGAATCATTAAGAAGAAAGTTTCTTGTGGATCCAGTAGAATTAGACACTTGAAAATGCCAAAACAAACAAACAAAAAAGCAGCAATATTGCACTACTATCAAGTTTAAAAATGAAACTTGCAGCAAGGGTAAGCCTGCTTTCTAAATAGCCTTTCCCTGTGTTTGTCATTGAACACATTTTCTAGTTTCCCTTCACTTTTACAGGAGAACTAAGAAATCGTGAAACGTGTTTGTCAGAATAATGACAGTATTGTTTTTTGTAATATTATTTGGGTTGGAGAGTGTTATATGTTATGAGATTTTACTATTATTTTTTTGCTAATTCATAAAGCCAACTTCTGCTCTGTATAGAGAACTGACTCCTGATGCTCTTGGACAAACTTGCCTCTATAATATGGTTTATTCTCCTGGTAGGTCAAAGAGACTTTCCTTGCGCATATTTATGAGGACAAAGTTTTACCTTTCCCAAGTATTTTTCAGCCACTGTATATGATGTTTTAAAAGAAGAGGCACAGGTGTTTTGTACTTGTAGAGCTCTGCAGGCAAAACTGTTCCTAGGTCTTCTTTCAAAGTCTGGTGTGTAAATACAAATCAGCTTTACTGTATGGAAATACAGACAGCAGTTTGTGTGTATTATCTCTTAACTTGGATTCAATATGTAATTATAAAATTAGTTCAATTGTACCAATTTAATGATTTTTGAAAGCCGCAAAGAAGCTGTAAAGCCTTATTGTCAGTTCCTTTCCCTTGGCTTTCTAAAACTGGGCTGATGGCTGCAGTGTAGTCCTTGAGACCAAATCCTCTTAGAAGCCTGGATGATGAGTATGCCTTTGATGAGCTTTAGGCAGATGAACTGAACTGATTAGGACCAGAAGCCCTGCTGGACGACAGTGACAAAATCAAGGAACCATACAGCTCATGTTGCACAAAGATTTGCGTCTGGATCATTTGGGACCATTTTTTTTTTGGTTATGAAACATTTAAGCACCTCTTCACTCGCTTTGCATTTAGACAGCATTTCCAGGCAAGTTTTGGGTTCGGGAGTCTGTTCTACTTACTTGGTTTGATTTTGGGCCAGTCTGCTCCTTCTATCCTATGGTCTTCATACTGCTTGCCCGAAAAGGCAAACAGGTAGCGGATAATTTCTGCTCTTCCTCTCAAATTGAAGTACGTCAGCTTGTAGTGTGGCATGCTGAATCTCTGAAAGTGAACACACCAATTTATACAAAATATATGTAACCCAGCTCCTTTTCACAAAAATGTGCCATGTGCTTTCTTGTGAAACACATGCTTATACAATGCTGATGAGATGTTGCACCAAAGGATGGTGTGTTGTACTTTGCAATCATTGCATTAGGCACTTTTTGTTCTGCAATTGCCAGCCACAACCTTTAAGCATTCATGTATCTCAAAAAGAAAAAAGAAAAAAAAAAGTTTTTTCACATGTTTTTTTAAATTACTATTATAGTCAGGAATCATGTTTCCTGAAGGCCTGATTTGTTCCTTGAGCAACAGGGAGCAAAAGAAAACACATGTTTGTAAGCTTGAATATACAACAAGGATGGAGTGACCTCTAAGGATGGAGATATGGCCTCTTCAAACCAACAAGGAGCCTTGCATTGCACTGTGTGCATGCCTTGGTATGAGAGAGCAGAATGTGTGCTCAGGTGAGATTGGAATGTACTGTGAAAAGAAACTAAAATAACCACATACCCTCCCCTTCAAAATAAAACTCTTCTTAATCAAGAACATTTTAGCATTAAAGAGGATCTTTTGTGTCAATTATCATCCTTTGATATCCATCCAAATGGGTATTACTATGCTTTTAGTTGTAGGGTACGGCGCTCGGAAGAT
>NW_010585831.1:1040670-1066629 GCF_000705375.1 Tinamus guttatus | reverse complement strand
TACAGGTTTGTTGGGTCGCCCATGGTAGCCATTCTGCTGTCTCATGATACACCATCTTCTTATTCTGTCCAGTTCTTTTTCTGAAAAAACTTCCTCCAATTTGCCCATCAAATATAGTGATGCAATACCACAAAACGTAGAGCCACCTATAAGGAAACAGTTGTTTATACAATGTTTTAAAATGGCCAGATTTTCACTGCAGCCTGCATGATCCCAATTAGAATTTAACTAGGATAATAATGACTAAATCAGTGGATTTCTAAAGGAGCAGAGAAGTGATAAGTCTAAAATACAAACAAATAAAACACACTTCAGCTCAGTACATAGACATCAAAGGGAAAAAGAAAAAAAGGAAAAAAAAAGAAAAAAAAAAAAGAAAAACACTCTTGCACAAAGGAGTCTGAATTCATTTTCTTAAAGCTGGAGGGCCTCTGGGTGCTGCCCCATTCACATCACGCAGCAGCTCAGGAATGGGCAAATGATAACGCAGCAGAAGACATTTCTTCATATGCAACTCATCTAGGAAAATTAATGGGAAACCAGCACTCAGACTGAAAAAGAGATGCCAAAGGCAGTCTCAGACACAGCCCTCCAGGGAAGAAAAATATACAGAAAAGCTTTTAGTTAAAATGTGATATGCCTTTCCCCATGTATCACTGGGGGTCATAAAGTTAAAGGAAGAAAAATTGTAAGGAAAAGCCTGCCAACTCACCTCTTCCTACAGAAACTTAGTCAAGTCTTTGTTTTCCTTCCCATTACTACCTGGAATTACTGAAAAATTGCTCCAGTTTTGCTTGATGCAAAATACTAATTCCAGCCATTTTTGTTTTATTCTCCCATGCTATGTTCCAATACTTATTTTAGGATGGTTAGTACTGCTATATAAAGGGGCAGATCAACTGCTTCAGCAATGCTATTTTTGTCTTAAGAAGCAAATTTTGTCTTCCCGTTGGTTCAGTGACCCCCACAGCACATCAAAGCCATTGCAGAAATAAAGGCTGGGGACACTTTGAGACTTAGTGAGGTTTATTTTTTTTTTTTTTGGTAGTTGCATATTCTTCTTTAACTTTCACAACAGCATGTGCATCAACACTTTCTTAACCTGTCCTCCACCAAAAAATTAGTACTTCAATAAAAAATTAGTTCTCCGCCAAAAAATTTGTGTTTAACTTTCTCTTCTTTTCATGTGCAATATTGCAATGAACCCGACTGCTAACCATGTTCTTGAAATGACTTCTTTGCAAAGATAATTGCTAATGATGTTTTAGTAGGTGTCTGATGAACAAAAACAAAGGCAGAAAAAATCAAGACATTGTCAATGCTATGAAGAAAGCAGGACTCCCACAGCTGTAAAAAAACACAAATTACACTTACAAGGATTGTGTTGTTTTTATGTCAAGGAAACCACAGGTATGGGAATCAGAAGAGAAAGTCTCGTAGTCTGCATATCATTTTCATAATCTTTTAAAACCAACCAAAGCTCATTCCACTACCTGTAACTGCCTAATTATACTCCAGGAAAGAACAAGCTGTTGACTCAAGACTGGGGGCCCTGGATCCACTATTGGCCTATTTCCTGGGAGCTAGGAGGTACCATGTTCTCTAAGATTACTTCTCACCGTGATGACGAAAGGCAGGACAAATACTGAAGTAAAGATATTCATTATCTCTAGCATTCTGGAGTAATGTAGTTAACTACTTTTTTAAATATGCAAGGGAATAATTTAAGTGAAAACCATTGCCCAAACTCTAAGAAAAAATATATTTGGAATAATATAAAAGTTCATTATTAACAATAAAGGTAGCAGCCATTTGATAGATTTAATATCAGTTATATGACTCAATAGTTCCTCAGCAAGGAAAAGGCTAATTACCTCACTGCAGAGAAAAACACTTTGCTTAAAAATCAGTCTCTGGGGAATTCTGATCCTGATGTTTTCTATCTGTTTGACAAAATTAATGTCAGCTTCAAGATTTGAGCCCCAGCTGGGGGCTTTAACCCAGAGGAAATGTTTCTAAGTTTTACTGATAGTGGCTGAAACTGGAAATTATCAAGTGCCCTGCACAAGACCTGTTGCAAGTAAATTCACAGAGCTTCAATGGTACATGCAGAAATACGTTGCTCTGTCTGCAACAGATGAGAACCAGAGCCAACACCTTTCAGTAAAACATTCCTGAGGTAGGGAAAATGGAGCTGGTGTATTCTTAAGAGCCCATCTGGTCTGGTACTAAACTGGAATCGAGGGAGAGGACACATTCTGAGGCATGTTTTGGAGTTGTTCCTCTTCAGCCCACTTCCTTACAGCCATAAAAGAAGGAAAAACACGACATGCACTGAACTGTCTACAGCTGTTCTCACTTCACCCCAGCCTTAAAAAGGAGTGAAGAACATTTTGATGTTCTTACCATGAGATTCCAGTCCAGCTCCTTGTGCCAGGCCATTATCGTAGGACTTGGGAGGGAAAAAAAAAAGTTACTTTAGACCTAAATCACTTCTGTTGATAATACAATTTCTCAGTTTATTAGCAAAATTATCATCAGACCATTTTACCACATTAATTTAGTTAGATTTTGCACATATGCCTCAAAGTTGTAGGCATAAAATTGACCTGTTAGCAAAATTAACATTGTTTCAATACAGGCAGCTTTAAACATTTTTCTTTGACTAAAGAACACAGAGTTCATTTTAGCTGTAATGCATGTTAGAAGTCTGGAACTAGGTAAACATTTGCCAAAAGGAAAGCAAGTGATTCAGGTAACCATTAACAAATACGGGACTTTTCCCTTCTGAAAGGGGAAAATGGATATATATTTCCAAACAAAACTGAAATATATAAACGAAATTTGTCTCTAATCCAAAAGCTGGTTAACATGCAAGAAGGCAAAATGTAAGATGTTAGTGTCTGAAAAAGGCCAAGGCAAAAGAAATGCTTTAGCCTGGAGAAAGAACATGAGGCTTTTGAAACTGAAGACTACTGCTAGTGTGTGGAGGAGAAAGTCAGAAGCAATAACATACTGAAGCATACTATTTGACATGAATTTAAACTGCCCTATAAAATACAGCTGTTGAAGTAGTTACTTCTAAAATTCTGAAAAAATGCTTTGTTAAGTAAAAGAAAAAGAAGCAGCTTCCCTCTCAGAAAGTGTCGAAGTATTACAGTGCAGGTCTGTTGCAAGCAATCTAAGAGCAGATGATATTGCAAATGTAGAAATAACAACCTCTCTTCTCCACAAATTCATTAAATCGTTTTGCATGGTAAGAAACAAGAGAACAGAGTAAATTATTCATAAAATGGAAACTGTTTAATTTAGAAGCGTTCAGAGACTGCATAATAGTCAATAGAATTAATTATCACTGGACAAACACCAAACTGTTTAATATAATTCAATGCTTTTTTATGTGGCTTTCCAAGTCAAATTACATAGATCATACCACTTCTGTATTTCAGTTCAAATACTGACTGGTTCATGTTCTGCTTAGACAGCTAGAAAGCCAGTTTTATTTTTCACCAACTCTTGGCTATGAATATCTCATGTTTTGTTCAAACAATTTAGTAGTTGCTAGCAGGACACCTGTTAGCTAAGCAGACAGATCACTGGTAATTCCTATAGCCCTAACTAAAGAATGGTTACTGCAGTTAGCATGTCTTTAGCAAAGGCATGAGAACGACTTTGCGGATTAAAACAACAACAAACCCCAACACGGATGTTAAGGAAAAAGAGGGAAGAGAAGCAGACAGTGGCTAAGCACATTAAAACTACATCCTCCATTCTTGAGGTGCTACTACAAGACTAAGTATCTGAAAAGAACAAACATCTGATACACAGACTTCAAGCACAGCATGATCTTTTTAAAACTTGAAAGCAGTCAATTTTAATTAATCACTAAGAACATTTGAATGTTTAAAACATACAGTGTAAGGTTTCTTTTAACTCCTTGCCGTGCCTTTTAGGAGCACAATCTGCGTCTGCTGCCACACTGCTCCGGGCCCATTATCTACTAAGCTAGGGCAAGCTGATTAGCAAAGCTACGCTGGCAAAGCTAATTAACTTTACAATTGGTAATTGTAAGGGGAGGTGGTTTGCTTTTGGTATGGCAAAGTAATTAGTTATGGAGAAAAGCTGGTACGTGTGCATCCCAGACAGTTTACTGCATTGGGATTTACAATTAGCTTGAAATTTTAATAGACAGCAGTTGACCTCTGGCTGACTGGTGCCTATTTATTCACAGGCAGCAGCTGCTCTTTGCGGATGCGTGTGCATTAAAGAACCAGGAATATATTTTTGCTTCTTTGCCTTTTTTTGAAAAGGCCCAAGAAATTCCATGCAAAGCAGCTCTAGGTTACCAAAGCATGAAAACTGCATAATCAAACACTATCCTTAGGAAATGTGCAAACCCAGTTGGACGCACTCTATGCACTCCAAACCCGCTCTCTGAAAGTTTCACAACCAGCTTCATTACCACCCAAATGACATACTTACACTTCCTGAAGACTCGGCACTATACTAGAAAAACCAGGTGCCTTTATTTAAATAAAGGCTAGGAGTATAGCAAATAAATTTGCTATAATTTAAATTATTGCAACACCTCTACCTGAAAACAGATTTGTGGCAGAACCACTTATGTTGGCAAAAAAAACTATTTAGAATCTATGTTTGCTGAGGTCATACTAAATTCCTGCATTTTAGTGTCCATTAATTTTTAATTAGTGATATACCCCGATTTCTGAATATGAAAAGTAAATGAGACAGAGGCTTATATCCATAAAAACTGGGTGATCAGAATTTGCCAATTCCACTGGCCAAAAAATTATCTGGAATTTTAAAATACTTTTTAGTCTAGTAGAAGGCCATCATCATCCTGTTCTGTATGAAGACACAATTATTCTTCATATATTTAATACCAGAGCAAGAAACACAACTATTTCATGTTTCAATCTTCCACTGTTTTTCATGTGATGAGCTACACAAAAACCTTCACTATTTCATTTTTAGCAAAGTTAAATCTGTCAGATTTGGATATGGCATCACTAAAGAGAATATACTACAAAGAACAAACCAGAAATTCAGAAGCCTATTACAAGGATTATGTTTAGTTACTTCCCATTCGAATTATTTGCAATTCGTTTGTACATTGATCTGCATGGCTGAAAAAAGTTTGTAATCTATGACTTGTACAGAGATATTTAAGTGAGCTTCATCTATGTGCAAGTGATGACCTAAGACGGTAAGATAAAAATCACATCTTTATGTTACAGCATCTTTCCACTGAACGATGCAATCTGTTTTGCTTTATAATTAACGGATGTACCAGAAAAAGACCACATGATAAAAAAGCAGGAACAGACATTTGCAAGAAAATCTGCAACAACACTGAGTGCATGATCACACAAGAAAAATAAATCAAATAGGCACGGATTAATTTTACTTTGAAATATAAAATACTCGTGTTTTAGTGCTGTCTAGAAAATCTTAAGCAGTCAGGTTAACATTCATGGATCCCCCACTTCACTGAACAGAACCATTATAGGTATTATATTTAAGAAATACACAGCAGCTCTTGGCTCATACAATAGATAACTGAATTGAAAAGCGGTCATTGGCAGGAAAAGAGACAAGTGAGAGGAAGGAATGACAGCTGCAGTGAAACAATTTTCACAGAAGGCTACCATACATCTGAGACCTCCTTGTGCACACCTTTGAATCACAGACTTTGACCAGACAGTGTGCAAAGACTGTGGGCACAGGCCGCAAGGAGCCTTGCAACCCACTCAGCATGTGAAAGCAATGATCTTGCCAAGCATCTGCAGGGCCGTAAAATGCAGACACAAGCGCTGCATGTGCGCACACCACCTCTGCAGTGCGGTCACAGGTGCTTTGGAAAAGAGAGTCTCACTGTGTACACTGGTCAGCCCCCAATTTTTCAGTAAACCTGGACAAAGACCTAACATCCCTTGTCACACATCAGCTCATCTAAGGGGCCTGCAGCTCACTGCCTAACAAACTTCTTTGGGTTCCTCTCTCAGCTAGCCAGAAGCAGTGACTCCTCAGTGACAGACTTAGACAAGGCCCAAACAATAATCTGACTTCATCACTAAACTAAAGCACTAACCTCTGCCTTCCCATGAGGTCTTTTCTGTTCAGGCTTCATTTATTATTATTAATATTATTATTATTACTATATTAAAAAAAAAAGTTGTGCATGTCAATTTTCCTACTAGGAACATAGCAAAGGCAGGTTCCAAAGCTCCAAAAGCAAACCACAAATTTAATTCAGGTACATGGTAGGCAATAATTCTGCAGTACAATTTAACAGCTCCAAACTTTCAAAAGTATCTACTTGTCTGCTCTACATCCTTATATGATGTTTTCTGGTCTTTGTCTTGAAAAAGACATTTGCTTTCTGCTCACCTAATCTTTTTGGTGCTACTTATTACTTTAGAGAATTCTGTCACCCTCTGCCTTATCATCTCATTTCCAGAATGAAGAGTCCTGGTACTAAAAAAACTCCTTTTACACAAGCTCCTTTGTACCTCTGGCCATTCAACTCAACTTTCTTTGCATTTGTCCCAGTTTTATTGTATCACCTGGGATGTGCACCACACTCAGGGCAGAAAATGAAACTCTCTGTGGCTGTGAAGTATATAAGACCACTGTGAGGGCTTCATTCTTTGGTTTTGCTCTCTATTCTTCTTTAATAGAGAATAGAGAAATTGCTGGGCTTTTCTTTAGTTAAGCTATCTGATTAAAGGCTAATCTTGCTAAACAAAGGCCCAGCAAGGATCAGAGGAGCAACGCAGGAGCAGGAAGCCCCCCGACGCGATCAGTGCAAAGGGAGGGTCTGCAGCTCCGCACACGTCGCAGGAGCCAGCAGGAGGAGCCAGCAGGGAAAGTGCCTCGCCGGGACATGGAGCCCAGCTAAGGGGCTACCACCCGCTACCCCGGGCACAGCAGGGAAGGGAACTGCAGAGCTCTCTGCAGTTTTTTTTTTTTTTTCCTTCCCTCCTGTGTACCAGAAAAGTTTACTATTACCTCTAGTCATGTTAAGCAGTTGCAGTTTTCAAACCTACTCTACTCATAATTTGTATTAATCTTTGAAAATGAAACTCATTTAATTAACAAATGCAGTAGTTCACAAACACATTTATTCATTAGCTAAAATACCGAAAGTGTGCTGGATATACTTTTTATTAAGTACAGCATCATCTTCACATTTAAACAAACTTGAAAAGTAAGCTGAATAAAATGACTGCACATACTGAATTGCTGAATTTCAGCACTTGCACATATCCTTCAAAGCCAAATGTCTTTGAAAGTTTCACCTTATGTCTTTTTAAGGTTTGGTAGTCTAACACTATTTTTTTTTTTTTACCTTCTCTGAATCTGCAACCTCCCATCATAGGAATGAATTGGTTCAGGTTAAGTATATGCTCTATTTATGCCTACTACTTACCCAAGCTGAAATGAAAAAAAAACATTTAGCTCTGCCAAAAAAACAAAGCAGTGCACACACAAAAAGAAATAGCTACACTTTTTTTTTAAATTAGAAATACCTAATAAATAATTAATGAAGTGCATGATTTAGGGTTAGGGTTATTAAGTTTGAACTAATCTCAATAATTACTCTCCCCTTGATTCTGTATATCATTTAAAAGGCAGCACTACAGCTAATTTGAAATCTGAGGATTTATTAATGTAATGTTTTATTTATGCATTTTTCAAATTGTAAGAATTTCAGATCTCTGTTTAAAATATGGCTTTCAATTTTAAATTGAGTTTTAAAGAAGAAATATCAGATTTAAACTTCAATGAACCTAAAATAAAACTACAGTTATGTTGCTAGTGCACACATTGCGGTGAAAATATAAATGGAAAAATGCATGTTTTCCTATTCAACTCACTAAAAGAGGAAAACAAAAAAAAATCAATTTGGATGCATGGTGATAGTGAAGAAATAAAGCAATTACATTTCAAATGTTTTAAGGAATAAATTTCTGAGAATAACTCACCATACTTCTTCTGATGTAGTCTATTGCTTTCTTTGTATCCATGCCTGACCAGTTATCGAGCATGTAGCAGATGCAGGAAGCACAGTACACAAACCTCATATCATTCTCGCTTCCTTCCAGCACAGCACAGAAACTGAAAGAAAGGTTTTTCTCATTATACTTTACACTAGAAAATACAAGGAACATTTCAGGAATTGTATTTATATATTGTGTGCATATATAGTGTGTATATATATATAATTGTAATTGTAGTTATAGCATTCAGAGAAGCAGCACTATGAATGTAACCCAATTCTGCAACAGACTTTCTTTTCAGAACATGTAATCCTAACCAAGCCAAGCAAAATTAATAGAACTACGAATATTTAGGGACTTGGGTACTCTTTCTTTCTGGCAATGTCATGATGCTGGTCTGTATTTATCCAAAGATGTTGATGTGTATATTCATTCACCTATCATCACAAACGCTGAAGTATGAGTTACCACTATAATCATCTACTATTCTTAGCCAAATTCTTTGTTACTCCAGAAATCTTCATAACTCATATTGCTATTCTGACTCCCTTCAGGATCAGATTCCCATATATGTATAAATATAACTATCATTATCATTTCTAATTTAAAAAAAAAAAAGGAAAAACACTTCCAATCTAGTTTTTGGCTTCTAACAGCTGAATTCCTTCCAAACTCCGAGAACATTCTAAAATTGTACATCTAGATTAGATACGAACTTGCCTTCTTTAAGAAATCCTTAAAAAGAGGAGTGATGTTATGATTTGCTTCGTGGTAAGCCCCCACTTAGTTCAAATAGCTAGATACTTTTTTCTTAATCAAATATTTGAAAAAAGTTAGCAAAACAGAACATTTTGTGGAGTCCTCCTGTCAGATCTCTACTCCAGAAGGATCTCTACTCTGTTACTCTTTGGATATAGCAAAGGACCTTAAGGGGAATTAGGACACTCCTTTAGATATGCCAGGAATGTGGCTTCCCAATTTCATCTTATCCTTTGGCAACAACGGACCTGACACTTCAGATCACATTAAGCCCAGAAAAAAACAAAAATGCACACACACGCATTTATTCATAACTCTTTAAGAGACAATAAGTGTTTTTTTTTCTCTTGGTTAATAGAATACATGGATGAAGAAACAAAAACTAAACATAGCATACTTATGCTATGGTTATCCCAAGGAATTTTCCTCTCCCTTATTCAATTTACTGACTCTTCCCACCAAGGCAAGATGTCAGGCAGTAGAAGCTCTTTCCATAGGTATCAAAGTGCCCATCGTAGTAGGAGCTGACTCATGCCCAAGCAACAGTCCTACCCCAGAAAAAGGCAAGGCATCATCCCTTCCTTTGGGTGACAGCTAGCACTCTTCAGCACCTTACACTTAATCCTGTTCTTTAGGCAGCCACTACATTAAAACCATACATGATGCAGTTAACCTGCATCCATCTTTAAGCCATCGCTTAAAGATACTAGTGGATTTGCCACATCTTTTCCTCAGTCCCTGCTCTGCATATACTGCAACAACAGAAAAGGCTCAGCAAGCAACAGGAATGGAGGCGGCAGCAGTGCAGACATCCCTATGTCCTTGAAGATGCATCTGAACTCAGGCATACCTACAAATATCCTAACACAAATGTGTACACATACATCAGAACTTGGCCCATTACGGTCATTCTGTGGCTATACATAAGAGAAAATTGTACATTATTCTCGAGGTCATAGTTATTGTTTCAAATGTAACACTGCATTTTGAAAGGAATATTCCGTAACAGCAACAAAAAAGTTTTCATTATAGATGTTTTCTAGGTAGTGATATAAGTCTTTTGGATCTCTTTGCTTCCCTCCCCGGCAAAAACAGCTTTCAATTTACTAGCTTTCACAGCTAGTAAATGGAGAGAGAGAGCAATTTAATTATTAAGTGAATAGAATTCCTTCAGGAATAACATTTCTATAATTATACATTTTTTAATTTATTTTTTCAAAATCGGTATTCAGTAAAATCTAACTATACAGACATGTCATGTGACCTACCAGCAATTTCATTAACTACCAGGTCCAGCCTACATCAAAATCAAACAGAAAAAGATCAAGGAGAAAACGTGGCATTTTCAAAAAATATGCATGCAAAAAGGATGAAAGGCACCATGAATCTTAACATCATTATACTTCTATTATAAGCTGTAAATAGGCTAATTCATCCTGCTATATTAATGCCCTGAATGTCTCGAAACGAAAGCTCACTCTCCCACAAAGCACAGCAAACATCACCTTAACAGTGCACCTGGGCTTTGCCAACCAGACAACAAGAACATAGCAAATTTCACTTATTTGAAGAATACAGCAACAACAAAACTACCCCCAAGACCTAAGCCAAAACATGAACTTTCCCATAGTGCGTATCTAGAACTGTAAGCAAACAAACACTGTCCAGTAAGAAAGCAAATCTGGACACAAGGTGCTGTTTGGCACCTGTGAAGTGGCATGTGTTCCATGGCTGATCTCCACGGAATAGAAAGAAAACAGTACTCCACTATTTTCATAAAAACATGTGCACTGTGTTTCATTCCATGCTTAGGTTTTTCATCAACCTTCCAGAGGGATGTAAAATATAAAATATAATTTACCTTCCATCCTCCAGCTGCAAAGCTCTCAGTCCTTCCAACAAGGCATCTTTATTTACTCTGCTTAAATCATCTCCAAGGATAACCAGACATGATAGACCTGTGTAAGTCATTGCTATATGTCCACTGTCATAGGGATGAGATATACCAGGACCCTAAAAAAAAAAAAACAAAGGAAAAATGGAAAACCTTATACCCCAGTCAAATACCCATTTAGAAAAAAAAAAAAAAAGCTTTAAGTTAAGCAGTTGAGAGTTAAGCAAAGTTCATTTCTCTCCACAAATTGTTAAACTGACAGCACTTCATTAAACTTCCCTCAATGAAATCAACTTACTGTGCAGTTCTGATATCCTTGTAACCAGCAAGTTTTGGAACAAGACTGTACCAACACTGATATTTATGCAAGAGTTAGCCAATAAAAAAGAAAGAAGAAAAAAAGTCAAGATGCGCTCAACTGTAGCTAAGTTTATGCTGACACACTCCTCCTGGGCTTTAGCTTCCTGGCAGCAGGATGAGGTTTCTGCTAGGCAGCCAGACCTCTAGAGGTTCCTTCTGCAAAGACTTCAGAACCTAATTATCGACAAGTACAAAAGCATCAGACAGATTATTAGTAATCTCTCTGTCCACTGAAGGGAAAGCAAATTAACCTCCCCCTCCACTTTCAGCTCTATTAAAAAGCAATGATCAGGGCTTACACAGAGTAGTTACATATAAAAAGCTAAAGCCACCAGGAAAGCTAAAGGAGAGTCAAATGCTGAAATGCCGCACGGTACAGATCATGAGACGGAGAGATGACAGGTATGTACTGAATTAATTTTGTTGTTGTTGTCGTATTTTTCAGGTACGTCCTGCACACTGCCACCATATATAACACATTTAACAAGATGACTCCTGCTACTTAGGATGGATCATTTTGGTAAATTTGGAACAACGGAAAGTGTTTTCTGTTTATTTATTTATTTATTTTGATAAAAGAGGATTCTGGACGGTGCAACAGGGACAAATGAGTTTCTGAGACTCATTTTAGAGACTCATTGTGCTAACTGCAATTTTTATTTTGCAACTCATAAAAAACAATGCAAAAAGCAGTATAAAAATAAGTTTAATGAGATTATGTTATTGGAACATGGTATCCTTCTGGCCAAACCGTGCCGTTTTCTCAACCAGAGAGCTTTATTTCAAATAAGAAGCTAGGGGAGAAGCACTCATCACCCACTAGGCAGCAAGGAACCTGTTCCTCCCCGTGGGGAGCCAAATGCAGCAGGAGGAGGGCAGCGGCAGCAGCAGCACCAGAGCAGCTGCTGTGGTGCTGGGAACACGGCAGCTGCGCAGCTAGTGCTGCCCCACTCAATTCCCACCCCATCCCGGCCCTGCTCCGGGGTCTCCGTGGTCGGGAAGTGTGGCACAAAGCTGGCGTGGAGGTCCGCCCAGCCTCCCCGTGTTGCACGAACCAGGCGCGGGCCAGCGGGAAGTGGAGGAGGTGCCTCCCCGCAGTGCTCGTGCACCCTGGAAGTGCTGGAGCCTGCAAATCAATGTTAATTGCAAACCAGTGCTCCGCTTACACACTCGCAGGGATGTTGTTAAGGCCCTCTTCAAATCAGTATTGGCATCAGGAATAATGGAACAGTAATAGCTACAGTGAAATAGTTCGACTTTAATTGTGAAAACATTATTTCCAGAGGAAGATTATATTTACTAAGCAAATCAGATCTACTCTAACAATATGCAAATTTAACTTTTAAAAACCAGTGCTTATAGAAATCTTACGCAAATGTCTTAACTGCTCAAACATACTTGGATAATTCAGGAAATTTTCTAAATCATCTGTAATTCTCAAAAAGTCTCCTTTAAGTGGCAATTTTTTCGCAGAGTTTCAACACAAGGTTCAAAATTTCTGCTTCACCTTTTTTTTAAAATTGTATTCTTGTATACACACATCAATCAATACTGCCTGTAAAGTTCTGGTAGCCTATAAATACATTAAAATAACTGGATCTTTATTTTTAGCAAATTTTTCAGTATGTCTATTACACTACCACTTGCTGTAGTAAATACAGTTTACATGAAACGCACTGGAAGCTTGTATAACGTTCATGCTGACAGCACAAAAGGATCCCTGCTCCCCAAGAAAACAAACAAACAAAAAACATAGTACCACTCACTACAACAGCTAGACAGTGTACACATTTCATCATTTCCATCATATGTATGGGCAGTAGAAGTGACACTGCTTTCCCAAACACAGGATTTCAGCAATCCCAGGGGTGTAGAAAATTTGCAAGTTGGGTAGTTTCAGCAAAGAGCACAAATTACGCCTTCTTGGTGCGAAAATAAGTGTTGGCTGCACGTATGATCAGGGCGTTCACAGCCAAATCATCTGCGCAATCTCCTGCCTCCATCCTCAACCACCACGCACAGTTAGGTAACACAGTCAGGACTATTAGGGCACATAACTAAATAGTGATCCCCAAATATATCATTACAGAAGAAAAAGGTAACAAGTCTCAGACGTTTGGTAAGGTATCTGCCAGCACTTCCAAAATCAGTGTGGATACGAGGAAGCCTTTCATGATACGCATTGCTAGCCTATGGCCTCATCACATATATTTATTCTCTGGGATTGGGCTAGATTATGCTTTTAGAATTTAAAATATTTTTCAAAACTGTCTAGCAAGATTCCTTTCATTTATCAAAGCACAGAAAAAAATGCCCATATGCACCTGAAGGACTCTTTTTTTTTCCCTTTAAATGAACCATTAGATTTCAAATCTGCAAAGATAAACCCTTCTCAGAAGCTCCAACCACTACCTCCGGCATAGGCCTTATACCTCCCCCTTCTCCCTCTCCATCCTTCCACCAAACAACAACTAAGAAAAAGGCAAAACCCACCCAACAAATCCCAAATCCAGCCCCAACCCAACCAAAAAAGCAGACAGCATCAAATCTCAAACAAAATTTCCCCTTCAAGTATGCCTAGACATAAGCTACATTCAAACTGAAAAATTCTACTTTTTCACCTTTGATACCACAGAGGCGAGTGTTCAAGGTACGATTAATGTTGGGTACTGAAATAGAATCTTTGCCCCATAAAGAGATGTTTCATAGTACAAGTGCTATGCTTTTTTCCTCCCTGCTAAATGGAGATCAAATGAAAGACAAATACTAGAGCTACAAGACTCCTGACTTTTAAGTTTCTCTATTTATGCTGTATATCAAGGGTGTTTAAGCATTATGTCTATTTAAAAGACATAACCTGTTGTTAAAATGCTTCTACTATGTAGACTCTGAGCAAAAGTCTGCTCTGAAATTATCAAAGACACCAGAGTCAAAGGAACTGATTTTTAGTGGGCACCTTCAGGCTTGGTTAAAAGACTTTTCTTAAATTCTGTGCTAGGAATAAAGCCTACTTTTAGCTAAGCTCTGCAGTGCCTATGAAGCAGAAAGCGCAGCAGCAACAACTAATCAAACCGTCAGGCCAGGCATAAAAAAGTCCTTGCTGACATCATCTCAAGTGGCGAGAGTCCTTCATGGGCCAAGGGCACGGAGGCACCAACCAAAATGAGGTGATTTTTAGGAAGGACAGAAGCTACTTCTCCAAGTACAGGGTGACAGGTGCGCACTGCTGCACCCACAGCTCCAGCTCTTCCAAGGAGGCCGGTGCCAGTACCATGAGCACGTGAAGGAGATGCAGGTAACCAGTGCTGTGCTCAGAGGAACCAAACACTGGTGCACACACACCCCGAGAACCCTGGCCGCTGCCATACTGCCAGGTCCCACATGCCTCTCTAGTGATAACCACTGCTTTTAGGACATGCAGGAAGCAGATTACCTCGGCTTTCAGCAATGGAGACAAACAGTCCTCACAGTTTTATGTGGGGATCCATGACAGCTGCCACCTGAGCCTGAGCCTTCCTTAAATTCCTTAACTCTAAGGGGGCATAACTTTTCAAAACACTAAAAGGTACTACCAAGCGTATTGCTCTGCAGAGTCGGATTTTCAAAAAGCTGTCTTCTCACCCATACCTGTGTTACAAACATGGATTGTGTCATGCTTGAGAGAATACAGTGTTCACCGAGAATACAAAACAGATTTTTATTTTTCTGAGCAAAAACATGTTACTCGCAGCATTCTTTCTAAGAAAGTGCAAGGCACTAGCTTTCAATCTAGCCCCTAAAACTGCTGCGTAACAGTTAAAGAGATTCAAAAGACATACTCCTATCTGAACAGTAAGGACACATGCAACCCCAAATTTCAAAAGCCAGTTTAAACCCTAGTAACACTAAACCTTAGAGATCACAGAACCTGGAGTAACTTCTAAAAACAGTAGTTTTCAGATTTGAGAGGACACCGGTAAAAGTAGCACTCTTAGTCTTCATGTACAGTTAAGTCTATTAATACTTGTTAAGGCTGTGAGAAGAGGGGTCAAGGTGATCTGTTTTTGCAACATTTTTGCAACCACCCCAAAGATCTGCACAGGTACCACGGAAAGTACTAAAAGCATGACAGTCATAAAGGCAGGAGAGAACAAGTGAGATAGCCTGGCAACATTTAGTAGAGTTACAAGGGTCTAACATCTCACTTTGATTTGTTTTTTATTTCCTATTATTCCCAAGTATCCCTAGTGACAGAAGAGATTTGGCTAGCTCCAGTATGGCATTTTCTCAAGATCAAAAAATGAATTCACTGCAGCGGCATGGAATAAGTAATTGCCAAAGAAATCCACAAAGCTTATAGGCAGTTTTTTTTTAAAGATACAGATTTAATCAACCACTTTTCAATCATGATTAAAAAAAAAAACAAAAACAAAAACAAGACATTAAACACAACCCGAAGTCATCAAGAGCAGATTTCAAAATTCCTTCGAGTCTTTTCCAAATATTTTATGGCAGCAACTCTGGCAATATCTAAACCTTTGTGTGTCCATAAACCAAATCAGATCTGATCCCTTTAACGCAGACACGATAAAAAGGTATTAGGATACTTGAATAAAAATGATATCCACCAGTGAATAGCTTTCCAGATACAACAACTTTGTAAGTAATTTCCACAGGTCACATAACTTTGTCCCGTCTACATTTTGGCTAACAGGCTACGAGACACTGATGGGCTGCCACATACTTCCTGAAAAGCAACATTTATATTAGAAATATGCAATAGTGGAACTTGAGAGTTAAATTAAAATACGGGAAGGGCTGTCAAGTTTTTCAGTTCTTTTAGACTTTTCTTTACAAAAGGGCTCTATAAAAATCTCAAAATTATATGCAAAACTCTTTCTTCAAGCTTTATGCAAAGAGGACAAGTTGCTAAAAAGTACGTGCCAAGAAGTGTATACTGATTTAATGCACAACATCACACAGCACGGACCCAGACCTTCGGAAAAGCATGCCTGACACTTTTTTTTTTTTTTTTTTTTTACCTTGCTTTGGTAATGTCGTATGTTTATTTATCTTATACTGCAGTTACAGCACAATAATAGTATTTCACCCTCAACTTCTTTACGTGATTGTTATCAAAAAGACAACTACTAGCTTCCTTCTGAGTAACACCCATTTTTCATCTTTTTTTTTAATGACCATAGGGAAATAATGGCCTGCTTCTTTGCATCTAAGCTTTATTTTTAATAAAGTATTCAGATAAGTCACCAGTAGAGATTCCAAATACATTTCGGTTTCATTTTAGCCAAACATTATCCTTCTTTCCTTCAAGCTCAGTGGGTGGTAGGACTTCCACTGAGGTTAATTCCAATTAAAAGAGATGATGAATTCATCTTAGTACTACAGTTGCAGCTCACTGCAGACACCATATGTAGCGTAAGAATGGATAAAGCCAAAGCAAACCAAGAGGCAGATTACCTTGACAGTCACATGTTGCTGCAACACACCTGGTGCAGAGATGTAGAAAATCCCCTTCATAATTTTTTTTCCATATCTATCAACTATGAATATTATTGTTATGAATACATGGTTGACTTGCTATGCAAAACAGGGCAATAAGTGGTTGTTACTCTAGTGCAGATTAAAATTTCCACAAGATACTTAGAAATCTAGGGCTGTGCTGTTAAAGTGAGAAAGACTGAGGTCAAAACAGGCTCCTGACTATCCTCATACACAAGCTAGTTCGAGCACTTTTAGAGTCAACTAAAGTCACACGCATATCAGATGGACATCTTTGCTTTCAGTTTTATATCCCAGTATTAATAAGTATGTAAATTTTTATTGCTATGTCTCCTCTAGAAGTCAAATGCTTGCAGAGAGATGGTTCATCTACGCATCCTACATCTACATAGATGCTTTCATTCTCAAACATAGCACAAAAGTTTTTTAACTTTTTTTCACAACATCTGTTGCACACTGGCCTCCATTTCTTCCAGCCACATGAGACCTCCTGCATAATTAGCAGTCTTAGCTCACCTCATTTCTCCCCAGCACTAAGGACATCCTCTTTTCCTGTGCAGACTTTAATTCTCCTGAACCTCAGCTCCATGCCTGAAAAACAACCTCACTTATCACTTTCTACCACACACTGGGATGAGCAGAGCCTTGCCTACGTTTGAAGAAACACGAAGTCCAATCAAACACCCCATGTTTCATCACACATAAGAGGAGTACTGAAGAGCAGGCCCTCCACCACCTCACACACAGCAAATCTGTCCTTCTCTTCCATGTCCAGAGACAGTTCCTGAGCTGAAGAAGTTTCCTCTCCCCAGTCACAGATCAGAGCAGGGGAGAATTCACTGAAATAAGTCACAATTTGAACACCTCTTCTTTCACTGTCCCCTGTACAAGAAGCAGGACCACTTCAAGAGTACCACACTATAAAAGCCTTCTGAGCACTTCAGCATCAACAGAACCAAAAACCCTGACTCCCGTGTTTTCCACAGCTCTGCAGTTAACACCATGAAGACAGAAGATCATTTACTGTCTAACTGACAGGTCTTCATTACACTTAACTAACCTTGGATGGGTTGAACGGCATCCCTAAATACGAAGAGCCTCTGAATCCACAGCGATTCAAGTTTGATCCTAGAGAAAGAAAAAAGATAAAAAGTCAGCTGATTTGCTTTGCTGAAACATTCATTATAAATTGCAATTCTCTAGCTAAGTGTTCAGCACCACACACAGTACAATCAGAGTTTGCACATACATCCCTTTCAGTATGTTCCCTACCTCAGATTGTTATCGTTCTGATAGGAAAAAAAAAAAAAAAAACAATCAAACCAACTGGACCCCGGTGTAATGACAAAACAAGAGATTATTTTGTTTGGTGGAAATATGTTGTTCGTATCAGCATAGAACCTTTTCTCCCAGTTCTTAAAAAAAAAAAAAAAAAAAAAAAAAAAGAAAGGGGGAAAAAAAAAAAAAAAAGGAAAGCGAGAAAGAAAAGAAAGAGAGAAAGATTATTTCCCTGAAAAAATGCTCAGCATTAACAGATTTTTTTCCCCTCTGTATTTCTGCCTAGTAATACTGTTTGTTCCTAAGTAGAAGTTTTAGGATAGTTTGCAGTTTGTACAAGGATAAACCAACTATCTGCTGTTTTAAGTCAGTACTAATTTAAGGTGATACTGTTGGAATAAAATAGTTGAAATGATATGACATTTTTAACAGAACCATTCCCTTCTCCCATTCAAAACACAGCCACAAGAACATCAAACATTTCTCCCAGTGATTCAGATGTGATTTTTTTAATGTGTCACAGTATCTGAGCATGCATTAAAGTGTGCAACATATTCTGTCTAGCACTAAATACAAGTTTTGAAGACTCAAGTCTGCTTCTGCACTGCAAAAGCTCAATTGCTTCACTCCTCAGCCTTCAAAGGTAGAAGAACTCTAATGCACTTATATGCAGCATCTAATTTAGACCCTTGCATCAGCCCAAAGACTTCAAAGCTAGTAAAGTACATAGGTTTTTCTAACAGACAAGCCTTTAGATCCAATCTCCATGGAATTAACTATCATTTAACAAAAAAAGAGACAGAAACCAACACCCACTACTCTATTTTTATCCTAAAAAAAATATTAATCCTACTATTCTTAAATATCCATATATATATATATATATATATATACACATATATATATAAAATAGGAGTAATGAAGGCCAGTTCAGCATACACTAGATGCTGATATGCTATAACAACAGTGAGAAAAGAGAGTATCTGTAGTCGTAGATAAAAAAAAATACATAACTGCTATATTTTGTTGTAACTTAAATCTTTTGAGCAAAGAACTTTTGCCTAGTAGTTGCTGAACTCTGCTTTTTGTGTTGCAGCAGATTCTGGAAAGCACAATAAAGATTAGGTTTAAGTGGTTCCAGGAAGACTCTGCAAAAAAGCTTCATAAATTAGAACATGCTATAGCATCAATGAACCAGTAAAGAAAAACTACTAGTACTATTTCTTAAAAAACAATTTTCCTAACTGACATGTGAAAAAGTTATGTTTTCAGGAAAAAAAAAAGTGTCAATCATGTTTACATAAGCTACAAAATACATCTCAAAAAGGCACAGATGTGGAAATTCTCCATCCAGAAAATAGTTGTAAGTCTACCAGTACATGACTGTGTATAATTTCCAAAGAGAAGCAAAATTTATCTCCACTGCATGAAAGAGCACCGTTGTTAATGCCCATGTAAGACATATGAGAGATGGTTCCTAGAGTTTCAGGACTACAAGTGAATTGCCAGCTGCGAGCTACGGTTCTTAACTTTTAAAAATAGATGTGGAGCTAGTAAAGAAACTACCAAGCAGGAAGTGAAAACAGCTCATTTTGAGCTGTATGACTCTGGCACACTGACATCATGTCTCTTCTCTTTTCTGTTTTAAACTTCCTGTAAGTGCTAGTACAACCCTAAAAGGAAAATATTTGTTTAATGGAAAAGACTGCCTCTCAGTTTATGAACGCGTCACTTGCTGTGAGGTTGTTTTTATTACTTTATTGAAGGCACTTGTGCTTATCTCATGCACTAGCTTTAGCAGTGCTAATCAAACCCCTGCCTTCTTTGCTGAGTCGAAAACAGCTACTGAGGATTAGATATATCATTAAAAATTAGGCAAATTCCAGAAACACATCCTAATTCAAATGCTAATAACCAGAATTAATGGTCCATGTAAATAAATTGCTGAAGTGCCGACTTCAGCACCTGCAGAGTCAGCTGAAGCACCAAGTGTATTAATGCAGTTAGGGGATGGCACCACCTAGTGCTTGCTCACAGCTAAGCATATTTAACCACCTTCTGAATGAACTCAAAGAACAGTGCTAAGTAATAGAAGTTTTTATCAATCACTGTATGACACTTTCAAGCTGAACAAAGAACACCTGGAAAATACTTGTCATATTTGACAACAAAATTAAATCAATTTGACCTCTTTCTCCCCAAGAAAAGGCTCTGCATTTGTATCAGACATTGACACTTTACCTGAGAAAAGCCATAATAGCTACACATAGGCCAGACATTTCTTTAGCTTAATTAATCTTCATGTGATGAACACAGAAGGTTTATTCGAGGATCTTTCTTTTTATAGAAGGCACACTTTTGTAATGTGACTTTCAAGACTGATAAGAATAACACTAATTTTTTTACTACTTCTTCCTCATTCAGAGTATGCATTCTTCTGGCTTCTAGGCTTTTCTTATTTTGCTAAGCGCAGAAGTGACTTTACATATATCATAAAAAACTTAAATGCAAGCAAGAAAAAAGAGTTATAACTTAACACAGGTTGACACAGCTAGTCTACCCAAGTAAACATGAGCAATTCTTACTGAATTAAGGCTAAAAATAATTATTCTTATAAGCCGAAACACTGCACTGTACACAACAAGCACTATTACCAATCTAAATTCAGACTTGGCCATAACCCACTTTTAGGTCCCTGGTGCAGAGCCGGGACGTTCAAGCAGCTACGCACAGACCCTGGGGGATGAAACGAGCAAATGAAGGATTCTCAGCTTCGCTCGAGGTGCAGCAAAGCCCGGGGACACCCTGCTCCCAAAGCATGTGATACGGCTGCTCTCCTCTGCTGGGCTCTGGCACTTGTGGCCCAGGCCAAAGCATGAGGAAGCCACCTTTCTGATGGACAGGCACCAACCTGCTTTCTGCCAGCTCCACAAGTTGAGCAGCAGCACCAGGCAGGGGCAGCCTTGTGACAGGGGTGGGCGGCAGATGGGCAGGAGCATGGAGCCAGCCTCCCTTCCCTGCCCGCAGCGGAGCATGGAGCCAGCCTCCCTTCCCTGACCGCAACTGCAGCGTCAGCCCTGGGCTCTGAACTCTCTACTCTTCCTGAACTGCTGAACTGCTTTTCAATGTGACCTGCAAGGAAAAACTGGCACTCATGCTGCTAGAAGTTGCACTTTAAGCCAGTTGTGATTAATTTGAAATTCTGTCTGAGAGTTGCTTTGTGAGAGGGCAAATATGAAAGCCATGATAAGACCAAGAAGAACCAACAGTTGAGACAGGGTCTTTTGTCAATGCCTTTCTAATTTTGTATTTGGAAAAAAAAAAGACCAAACCAAAAAAACTCATGCCTATCTCAAAGCTGTAATTTCTGATCAGACTTTTACAAAACTTTTTCCCCTGTAGAAAGAAGAAAGAAAAAAAAAAAGGAGGTTTTTCCAAGATTTCAACACCCCTCTGAAATGAAACACTGAGGTCTTGTGAGGAAGACACAAAACTGTCACATGCTAAATTGGCTGTGCAACTAAGGACAGTGTTTACTGAGGAGGAAGGAGAAGTAGCAACACTCACTGCTATGGAAGTTGAGACAAAATATTTTGTAGCAGAAACAGAAGGGACCTTGGAGACCTTTCAAATAAGTCAAAGACACTACTGAGATCAAGCATGGAGTGAAGACTGTTGGGTTTGAGAGGGGGCATCAGTCGGCATGTCTGACATGGCTTTTTTCTCCCTCTAATTCAACCTGCATAGAGTCAGCCTCTGCAACACTTTAGCAGAAAATGGTTAAGGTATCTAAAGTACTTTTTTGAATATCTCGTACTTCATAGCTACAAAAAAAAAAAAAAAAACAACCCACATAGAAGAATTCAGTCTATCCCAATAGACCTCAATCTTTAACTTCCTTCAATCAATCTCATTTTGGTTTCTTACTCAGTCAAAATAAGATCTCACCATCTTGCTTGCATGAACTTCAGTATCACATAAAAAAATTCAAAGGCTATAAACCTTTCAATTGCAGACTACATTAGCACATCCCATGCTGGCACACACAAATGCAATGTCTACTATAATAATTATTGATAAAACTAAACTCAAATTAAGTTTGTAGAGTATTAATTGTTCCGCATCCTATCCATTGGAAGCCCACTGTAAGACAGCAGTAACTCTCAAATAACTGAAATTTGCCATCTTAAAAAAAGTGCCTTAAGTAAAACCAGGCTAAGTACTACTGATGTAGAAGGTCTGGAGGAAAACTTGAACAGAAGATTCCTCCTGCCCAAGATTTCCAATAATTCTTTTTTCTCTCCTTTTAGAAATTCTTAATTCATTCAGTAACTCAAATCAAAAAGATGGTCTAAAATATTTACTTCAATCTAAAATGAGTACAAACTGAAACACAGGAAGTTCCATCTCCATGTGAGGAAGAACTTCTTCACTGTGAGGGTGACAGAGCCCTGGAACAGGCTGCCCAGAGAGGCTGTGGAGTCTCCTTCTCTGGAGATCTTCAAAACCCGCTTGGACACAGTCCTGTGCCACGTGCTCTAGGTGTCCCTGCTGGAGCAGGAGGATCGGACTAGATCTCTAGAGGCCCCTTCCAACCTCAACCATTCTGGGACTTTGGCTCTAGCATTGAAACACAGTGGACTTGTATTTTACAAAGTAATGAAGATTAATATCAAATACTAGTATTTAAAACAAAATTATTGGAATTCCATCATTTCAAAAACTACACAGTGCCAACAGTGCTATAGTTTAAACTTTTAAATATCACAGACTTCAACAGATTTTAGTAAAATTTTTAGTATATTTAGTATATTTAGTAAAATCTAAAAAGGGTTCTGATGCACCAAGCTAGTAAGTATTCCTTTCAGCTAGATATGTACGATCATCTTGAAATCAAAGGCCTCAGTGCTGCTATCTACCATAACTTATCTACTTCTTCGGGCATGCCAAAAGGTGGAGCCAGAGCTCTACTCTGGCAAGTCGTCAAAAAACATCACACATATTAGGATGAAAAAAATAGGTAGTCAAGATATTTTATTGAAATCAGACATTACAGGAAGTTGTTCACTCCCTTCTGAATATTTAGTCATCCAATATCCAACTTGTTGCTGTTAGTAGCATTTACATTTTAATCATCTACTTTCTACCAGATGATGTGAAAACAGAGAAAAAAGCCCTAAAATTTTTAGAGGTCAAATATCAAGATGAAGAATGACATTATTACTGGAAGGAATAGAGCTTAACACAAACATACACACACACAAATGCATAAATAAATAAAAATTACAGTATTGGAGGAAAGGCTGGGCGAGTAGATCTACTACTTATAAGTATAGAATGCACTGCCACTGGGAGGACCCCCCTACATCAGTGTTCTCCAGGGACTGTACAATGGGAAGAGCTTGTCCTAGCTGTGCCCTGCATCTTCAGCCTCCACCTCTGCAAGTTGGGACTGATGCTGTCCCAAACACTGGCTAGGGTGAGGGAGGCAGGAGGATGACTTGCACAGAATTCTGGCGCATTATCAAGGACAAACAAACCAAAATGCCCACTCTAAGCTCCCTTCCTGTGAAGTTCACTGTTCTATCAGGGTACACTCCTAAAGGCAGGGGGAGAGATCAAAAAATAAGCAACTACGAAAAACAAAGAACAAATAAGAAGCTTTCTTAACATTAAGGCATAGATACCTTCTTGTGAGGAACAACTATATGACCTAAACCCATTAATTTTCTATAAAGCATCCCAAAAAACCACCAAACCAAAAAAAAAAAAAAAAGCTATTAGAGCTAATGCCTGGTGTAGATCTGAAGGTTTGCAGCTGCCAAGTAAGAAGTGACTTCTTTTTATTACTGTAAAAATCAAGCCTCAGCAATCTTGACTTCCTCATGTTCACTTCACAAAAAAATAATTTCCTAAAATTGCATTTAGGTAGGAGACCTAATATGCGGTACATGATTAGTCATAGTAAGGAAATGCACGGCAGCAGCTCATGTCACAGCGCTGCCTTAGCTGCAGCCCCTCTGCTGCTGCTGCTCTCAGGCACCCACCTGCTGCCCCAGGGAGCCCGCAGGACGGCGCTTCCCTTGGCCTCCTCCTGGCGCTCCAGGAGGGCCGCTGCCGGGGAGCTCCCTCCCTCTCTCACCAGCACCTCCTTCGCATGCCCTAGTCTGCTGGGAGGGAGCAGCACCATCTCTCCCTCCTAAAAACAGTGGGTACACTTGAACACCACGCTTCCGAACAACAGATTTTTCACTATAATGTGGGAGCTGTGTTCAACCTTTCTTCTTCTTCATCTTCCCCCTCCCTTGTTTCAAATGCTGTTCCATAGAGCCACACCTGTGCGCATAGCTCCTGGCATAGCTGCACTCAGTGAAAGTAAATATAACCATTAATAAGAGTTGTAATGCTATTTGGCATATGTGCTTCTTCTAGAAACAGGCAAAAAAGTCTGAGAAGATTTCTGAGGGTGGAACTTCAGCAGAATTTTAAATTGTCTTAGCTTCAAAATCATTTTGTAACTTCAACTTGAATACATTAAAAAAAAACAGAACTAATCACTTCTTAAGGATCTGTTTCTAGGGATTGCAAGACATACTGCTATTTAAAATCATTATGGCAGCACTTCAGGAAGGTCAAGCTTGTGTTTTGTAAAAACCAAGAGCCATACACTATTCCCCAGGCGAAAAGCAAAAGTAAAGATGTTAATAATCAATCAAAAAAAAAACTAAAAACTCACTCACTGTCTTCTGTGGGAAGGACCTGCAGAGAATAAATCCATTCTATTATATCATCTTTGTTCACCACATCTAAGGAATCCAACATATCCAGACCAGAGAGTGCGAAAAATGCAATTGTCAACCTAAAAGAAAAAGATAAGACTTACACTTCCCACCTTAAATATCATGGGGAGATTAACAAACGGTTGCAGAAACAGAAATACCTGAATGCTCAGCCGTAAAGTGGAGCAATGCATTGAGTGTAGCTCAAAAAAATATTAAATTTACCTACTGAACGATGTTCTTTAAACACTTCTCTGTCTCAACAAGACTCTTCATATAAGCCATTCCTTCTTTTATGTGGTAGTAAGATGTCAATTCAGATATTAGCCTAACTTCCTGCTTACCTGAAAAAGGCACTAGGACAAAAACTACATTATTAACTTACTAAACTGTAAGCTAGTTCTTGGTGATTAATTCTGACATGAATAATCTTGTAACTATAGGTTAAGTGCAAGGCAACCTGAACCAAAGCTAGCTGCCTCTCTCTGTGTCTTCAACGCAGGTGCTTAAAAGTTGGGTGTCAAATAGCAGGGCTTCCTTTATGACCAAAGAATGCAGAAATAAATACACAGGATGAATTACTACGCAGAGGTATTTATTTCTTATCCTGGAGTACAAAGGAGCCTAGGTGACTAACTTCATCAAACACCTAAAATTACGCAAGCCAAATCCAAGTATGGAACACAGGAAGTGAGGTCAGGAGCAGCTGACAGGCTGAAGCAGCTCCTTCCTGCCCAAAGCTCCTCTACTTTTGCTTTTGCTGATTATCAGGCCGCACTGCAAAACAGCCCTCTGCGTTGGGAGGTGTCGCTTTTAACTTGAATCATTTCAGCAATCCAGTTTATAGTACAGCCTCTCAAACAGTGCAACAGTTGCCCTGAGAAAATACTCAATGCCACAGGATTTAGTGGGATGGGAACTTTGAGACAACTTGTAACTAGGGAAAATGTTGGGGCAGTGGTAAACTGGAAGGTCTGAGGTAGATTAAGACTCACTGGACATAGATATTGGCACCCACTAACTGACCAGCTGACTGTGAAACAGCTGCTGAGAAGACAGAAACTACAGCTGGGCATGCTAAGGAAGTCCAAAAGTCAATGTCAGCCCTCCTTACGAGGCTAAGTTATAATCTGCAGTTACCTCACAGGCTGCCGAGCCACCCTCAGTATCAGGAGTAGGAACCTCTGAGGAAGGACAGAAAACATCTAATTTCTGCCCGTGGCTCTGTGCCATCACAAAATGGTGATGCAGGTCAGTCCAAAACACACCTTAAAAGCATTCTGCAGCCCATGATGGCGTGGCAGCCAAAGGATGGTGCAACATGCTCTCGAGTCCCACATCACGTCCCACAGGGCAAGGCATTCCT
>NW_010585831.1:999845-1024473 GCF_000705375.1 Tinamus guttatus | reverse complement strand
GACAGTTGCTTTGCAGGAAAATTCCTGTTGAAACATGGGTAAGTAGTTCAGAATTCGGCCATCTTGTCTGCAGAAAGTGTCTACTCTGCTTTGACTGCTGGGAGAGAAGCAAATTGGAAACAATTTAAAAGAAAAAGGGAACAATAGTGAGCAGGATGAATCAAAGTCTTTAGCTGTGTGGGAACAACTGTCCACAAGTGAAAAGCATTCACAAAATTGTCTAGGTACTCTTGGACTATAAAAGCACCTGGTTGCTGCCCAGGTGAGCTTCTATTGTTTTTTTTTTTTCTTTCTGAAAACAAGGTCCCCACCGCAGTACAGTGCAGCAGCACAGCCTCTGGCCCACGAGTCAGAATAAACCTTCTCAAGGCATCAGCCGCACAATGGAAAAAGTGCAGACAGGTGCAGAAGAAGCTCTTCCATACGTGCTTAGCCGGTGGGCGCTCCAGGAGAGGACAGGCCGGGCAGCCGATGGCAGGAGGTGCGGTAATGCAGCAGCTCTCTGCACGTGCGAGAGCGAGCTGCTGCCGGAGCGCTGAGGGAAGCGGTCTTGCCTTTCATCTCTCTAGCTTTTGTCCACCAGATGTCATCTGAGAAGCACTCGACTGCTACTAACAGCGTGGCCCTTCCTTGTATTCTTTCCTTCTAGAAACCAGCAACAAGCTTTTACTGTGTACATGTAACATAATTAAAGATAGAGGAGACTGAAATATGCTGACTGTAAGGAAGCTTGGCCGGAGGGAGTGTAAGGATTTTCTGCTATAAAACAGACATAACTTCTCTGCCCTGCTTGTAGCTTCCCCTTAGCACCATGGCCAAAACCTCTACACCCACATCCAGACACTTGTTAGTCATTTGAGCAGCTGCTGCCCTCATACGCAGTACCAGTGTTCACCCCTGCAGGATGCCCCAAAGCATCTAACTGGCCCCAGAGGCTCCACATCACATTGCCACGGTCACATAGGCACTTGTAGCAAAACCTGCAGTGCCGGTGCTGTTGCATGCTGCTTTTTGTACACACAACTGCAGACTTTCCCACTGTATGATACCAGGAAAAAGAACCAACGGGCTCCTAGAATCATGATGTAATACGCCTAGCAGACTGAAAATGAGGAAGGGCTGTGGTCAGCAGCTGAAAGAGAAAAGCGAAGTGGACTTTGCCTTACTCTTTCAGTTTGCTTGTCAGCTAGTCGGCTTGTCAGCTAGTGGCCCTGAATATGCAGCAGGAGACTTTAATGAGGCCTATGAGTCTGAGAACATAAATTTTTTACTTAGGCTTTCTGGCGCTTGGGGAGCACATTTCTTACATGGAGTTTAAACATACCATTTGCATATGACAGATCCTATCTTGGAAGACATTTTTCACAGACTAAGGCCATTAAACCTCTCCCTCCAGGAGCTCCAATAGCCACCACAGACTGGGCTGCACCCAGCCCTTCTGCTATCCCTCAGCTCCTCTTCATCTGACAGGGGCAGGAAAACTCCCCATTCCTTATCTGATCTGTCCCAGCTGCCTGGCAGCCAAGACACGCACAAGTTTGTTTCCCTGTGGTTTCAGCTTGATGTGGTCATATCCCAGAGTCTTGTATAGCACCTGCCTAATTTGTCCCATGTGCCAGTGAGCTCTAGGCTGTCACTAGCTATGCTTTAGGTGCAAGGGACTTTGGTTGGTGGTCGGTGTGATGGCAAGCAACAGCAGCTTGGCTTTTCATGTTTCATTCTATTAGAAGGCCTCTCCAAGGAAATTAACCCACGTGGTATAGCAAGAGGGGAGGAGACAGCAGTTTTAGGTAGTGCTGCTAGGAAAATGTAGATGGTACTAGAAATAAATCTACCTTCATGTTGCCCTAGAAAACATCTGTTCATCTAAACTACCATTTATTTCCCTTTCTGTGAAGAACAAGAAAATAAACCTTTATATGGACTCAGTCTGTAATCTAAATTTCACACTGCAAGTGAAGGGGAGGTTCAAAAGGGAAATGAAAAACTGAACAAATGCACTTGACAAATCCAGGGGTCCCAAATGAATAAGAGCTTTTCGTTTTAGTGTCCTTCACTCTCTCCTGATGTATAACCATGTAAAAGACAACAGATTCTCACCCTATTTCATCCTATTCTCTTCTTTTTCCCTCTGATACTTTCCTTCCTTTTCCCATTCTCTAGAATTTCCTTGTGTAGTTTCACATCAACTCCCAATTCCTGTCCCTATTCTCTAATTCTTTCCTTCTTCCTTTCCCTCTCCTGATATAAAAGGAGGAAGAAAACATTTGCTAGCAACAGCACTGGAAACAAACAGAAAGGGAGAACAGGCATTCCAGTAAAACAGAGACATTTCTTAATGTGTCCTTAAGCCTCAGAAATTTTCTGAAAATCCTTCTAAGTGTGATGAAGGCAACAGTTCTCAAGTCCCGCGCACAAAAATGTTACATTACAGAAATCTTCCATTGTAGATCTCGCAAGCAGAGGACAAAAATGTACTTAGGCAAAATCACAGACGGCTTTAAGCTTGGCCAAACTTCAACACAGCAATAAATTGGATGCTCTCCCTGGTACACATTTGTATATTCAATCAGCAACCTTAGCAGCTGCTTGTATTTGAAACTGGCACTCTGCATAGGTCACACTACCGACAGCACCAGTCACGCTGGGCCTTCAGGACCTTACTCAGCAGCTGTCTCTGCCACTTTGCTTTTATACTGGCTTCTTAATTTATCAGCTCCTATGCTACTCATCTGTAACCAGTTATTAATGCAGTCAAATGCTATGCGTTTTCTTATGCATTGCTTCCCTTTTCTGTGGCTTCGGTGAATCGCTGGCCGGCTACTCTGGGCTGCTTGCTTTTTCCCTCCTTCTGTCACATGAAGAGCAGGCCACTACCAGCTCAAGTCATAGAATCATAGAATCACAGAATGCTTAAGGTAGGAAGGGACCTCTAGAGATCATCTAGTCCAACCCCCCTGCACACGCAGGGTCACCTAGAGCACGTGGCACAGGACTGCATCCAAGCGGGTTTGGAAGATCTCCAGAGAAGGAGACTCCACAACCTCTCTGGGCAGCCTGTTCCAGGGCTCTGTCACCCTCACTGTTCAGAAATTTTTCCTTCAGTTCATGTGGAACGTTTGGTGCTTTAGTTTGTGGCTGTTTCCTCTAGTTCTATCAGTGGCCACCAGGGAAAAGAGGCCAGCACCATCCTCCTCACTCCCTCCCTTGAGGT
This sequence comes from Tinamus guttatus, assembly GCF_000705375.1. The sequence continues at coordinate 1,021,259 of NW_010585831.1, read as the reverse complement.
ATTTATATACACTGATTAGATCCCCTCTCAGCCTTCTCTTCTCCAGGCTGAACAGGCCCAGCTCCCTCAGCCTCTCCTCATAGGGCAGATGTTCCAGGCCCCTGATCATCCTGGTGGCCCTGCGCTGGACTCTCTCCAGCAGCTCCACATCCCTCTTGTACTGTGGAGCCCAGAACTGGACACAATACTCCAGATGTGGCCTCACCAGGGCTGAGTAGGGGGGCAGGATCACCTCCCTCGACCTGCTGGAGATGCTCTTCTTAATGCAGCCCAGGATTCCATTGGCCTTCTTGGCCACGAGGGCACACTGCTGCCTCATGGTCAACTTATCATCCACCATGACACGCAGGTCTTTCTCTGCAGAGCTGCTCTCCAGAAGGTCGGTCCCCAGCCTGTACTGGTGTCTGGGGTTATTCCTCCCCAGGTGCAGGACCTTGCACTTGGCCTTGTTGAATTGCATGAGGTTTTTCACTGCCCAGTTGTCCAGTCTGTCCAGGTCCCTCTGGATGGCAGCGCAGCCCTCTGGGGTATCAGCTACTCCTCCCAGTTTGGTATCATCAGCAAACTTGCTGAGGGAGCACTCTGTGCCTTCATCCAGGTCATTGATGAATAAATTGAACAGGACTGGACCAAGGACTGACCCCTGGGGGACCCCGATAGCTACAGGCCTCCAACTAGACTCTGCACCGCTGATCACCACCCTCTGAGCTCTGCCATCCAGCCAGTTCCTGATCCACCTCACTGTGCACTCATCTATCCCACACTTCGGAGCTTGCCCAGGAGGATGTTGTGAGGGACGGTGTCAAAATTCCCAGCAGCACTCAATACCTAGATAGATAGATAGATAGATAGATAGATAGATAGATAGATAGATAGATAGATAGATAGATAGATAGATAGATAGATAGATAGATAGATAGATAGATAGATAGATAGATAGATAGATAGATAGATAGATAGATAGATAGATAGATAGATAGATAGATAGATAGAAAGTCAGCAGCTGATAAATGAGAAGGCCCTGAAGACCTAATGAAGGTTTTCTAGGCAAGTGTGCTCTGCAGGAAGAGGTTCCAGAGGTGAGAGGGAAAATGACTGGCTGGCAGAAGTTGAACTATATCAGGAGAGAGTGCAGGGATATTTGTGCAGAAAAGCAAAATCATCTGCTGCAAATAAAGAGATTCACTGGGTTAGTCAGAAACATGTGGCATGACATTGCCACAACTGAAGTCTTCAAGACTTCATCTCTGCTGATTTCCACACTGACTTCAGAGGGAGCAGAATAAAGATCTGAATTTTTATAGTATCTTTTATTTTTCTCAGTTGTATTCCCTGCAGCTTGCTGTGGTAGCTATACCAGGAAAGAGATTAAGTTAGTGGAGACCAGAATAAAGAGAGTTGCATTTTAAATGTTCTATGTTCACAACTTCTGTTGGCAGTTAAGGTGAATCCTCTTGCTTAGGCAGCTGGCCATGCATGTATGTGACCTGGGACAGTAACTGCACAGACCAGTAATATGCCAGTCAGAGTCATACTTTTTTGCCTTTGTGGTCCTGGTTATGCAGCTGAAAGAGGCAAGAAACAGTGCCAGTTAAAATGGAAACCAATCTTTGCAACTTAAAAGAACAAAGTATAACTAAAAAGTTCCTTTACAGCAAAAAATAAAGCAAGAGCCACATTATCCAAGTTTAGATTCAAAAATAAACTTGAAATGCAATTACTGGAGTAGCAATTAATGTTTTCAGGGACAACACAAACCTACTCCAGTTTCAGAGATTACTCCAGGTTTCAGTAGTATCAGGTTAAATCCTGGAGGTTTTATGGCTACTATACCAATGAAAACAAGCACTTGGCTAATAGGTTTTATTCACATTCAGTAAGTATTGCTTGATCAGCACTCATTTATCAAAGAGAAATACTTTCCAGGCCATATTAAACATTACCTCTAATTTTACACCTAGCCTCAGAAATAGTTTACTGTAAAACACAACAGTATTTATGCAAGAATATACCTGTCTGTGGCAATATTAGATTGAATTAGTGCTTAGACAAAGGATGGATTTTTGGTAGATTTTTGCAGGTATAAGATAGGATCTTGATGCAGTTTTAGAGGAAAGGATATTGGTGAGACCCTCAACACATACTCATGTTTCCCTTGATCATTCATGGCTTCACTGAGGTGGGGCACAGATACACAGGCACAAGCTAAATAACGCTGGGATAAGCTCTCCTGGTTTCTGTACTGACTTAACTTTTACTCCAGTTGGAGTCAGTAGAAATGTTACTGTCTGAACAAGCTGACACACACGTAATTTCTCTAAAACTTTGCTTAGGTTTTCGACAGGTTTTTCAAGCTCGTCACACTGCCTCCAGACTTAAAGACTTTTTGTGGTCAAGCCTCAATTGCAAACACTACTGAAGCCACCCTCACAAGCAAAGAGAGAGGAGAGAGAGCTCAGGAGTCTGAGCTGTCCTGATTTTTCACTTTCCTGGATTTTAAAGCAAGACATAGAGCCAGGAAAGCTCCATTGAGAAACCTTGCAAGCAGAAACAGATGGGACTGTAAGATCAGGTCAGTCTTCCCAGTTACCTAAGCAGAGACTCATTTGGTAGCCTGCATAGCATTCCCACAAAACTGTGCCTGTAGCAATACATTTTGACCCTCCAAGACACTGGTCTTGTGGTTCCCAGTGTAGCTCCATAAAACAGAAGCTCTGATGGGAACTTGAAAAGTTTTGTGTATACATGATTTGCAGAGCTGGTTGAAACCACTAATTATTTATTTGCCAAAAAGGAGAATAAAGTGATCCTTTTTTTAATTAATTTATTTTACTTAGATTGTTACTACTGAATAACCACCTACCTTAGGAGAACCAGCAGGGTCGGTATTGATTTCTGTATATGTAGAAAAGATTTGGAGCAAGGCAGAAGTGAAAATAAATCCACAAAGCATAAGCCATACTCTTACACTGAAAAAACTTCAATGTCAAGCAAGAGTTGTGCTAGCAGGGGTTGAAAGGGCTGTAATCACAAAGTATTGCAGGTTCAAACTGCAACCAGTAATTAGATTTTTTTGTTTGTTTGTTATATTCTGTTTTTCTTTCTTTCTTGGGATATCAGAGATGTATGCTTTTTGAAGTAGAAAATGAAAGCAGGCTAGCAGGCCATTTTTTATTAGTCCCTGCATGCGGGCAGAACAGCAAAGTATCAAGCCATGACTTTCAGTGGAAATGAATGGCGCATCTAGATGTATGGAGCCGTCACTTACATATAGGTACGTGTTTTGGACATGCATGGCGCGGTGCTGGATACACAAGGCTCCCGAGGCAGCTGGAGGAGGCCGCTCGCTCAGGGACACGCCGGTGCTGCCGCCTTGGAGGGCCCAGGCCCACTGCCCTTCCCTGCAACAGGAACAGGCGCTTCTGTGTGCGCCCTCGGAGAGGCCAGGCTGGCAGCGCTGCCTCACCAGGAACGTGGCCAGGGTGGCAGTGCTGGCCATTTCGTATCAACACTGGGTTAACCACGCACTCTGCAGCGTGCGTGGTCAGTCTGCATTTGTATTACTGCTAACCACACCTATCAAATGCTGCAGACATACCTATGTTCTGCATAGTATCTCATCTGTGCTAGCTAACACGCACCACAGGCCTGTAGACCACAGCAGAAACAATTTTGGCTGAAAACAGCATTGTGGGGCAGAACAGAGATAAATGAGGTATTTTTATGTTCCCCTCACAAACAAGTTTTTGTACCACACTGAGGCCTGTTTTCTGCCCATTGATAAGGAAGCGTAGGAAGCCATAACATGAGTTTTTGCCATGGGAAGTGAGTAATGCTGTTGATTACACCTGTGAGAGGAAGTAGTCTGCCATACACGCTTATGGAAAATGAGAGAGGTGGGAAAGATGGGAGGCTTGGCCATATGCTACAGAGCTTCCTGCCAGGTAGGGAGAAACATATGTGGAGCAATATACTGTATAGTTTCAGAATAACGCAAGCAAGTAGAACTGCTGGTAGCTGAACTGCAAGGATAATGCATCAGCAGACAGCACAGGATAAACAGACATTTTTAGCCATGTATGGCTACCGACTAAATGCTAAAGGTCAGCTGCACATTACAAATGCTTTAAGTGCCAGAGAGAACAGCATGCTCAAAAAGGCAGCTGCCAAACTGGGGGTGATCCCGCAGGCCGCTCTGTAGCACCAACACTAACAACACCCACAGCTTTCTGCTTTCTTCGTGTGTTTCCCATGGGTTGTGATCACAGGCAGCCCTCGCTTCGGGCGTACACACACTTCCAAACTCCATCTAGATCAGTAATCCCAGAGATAAGGGAGCATAAAAGATCACAGAAAAGCTTCCTTACCCTGACCCTCTCCTCCTGCCCTGCCGACGGAGTGGTCACCTCAGTATCCACAGGAGAGGCCGTCCGCAGCGGGCTTTGCACTGGCCAAAGGACACGGGCCCGTAAAGCACTGACTGAGCGTGTCCTGTAAATAAGTAAGAGGTGATTATTGCTCAGAAAAAACAGAATCCTTTACAGATACTTGGCTGAGTGTATGCACTGAGTGAGCATACAACAGTCCACATGGTAACATATGCTACATTGGCACATGATAGGGCTGAAAAACATCTCCCCAGCTCAGTGCTCTCCTTGGAAACTGTTGTGCTGTGCAACCACACCATTGAACCAACTGCTATATGCGCTGACAACACTTCTCAGGCGATTTCTCCATATACAAGCTAAGCTCATCTTTATTTATTTTTTTGTTGTTGTTGTTTGTTTGTTTGTTCGGAACATTCCTGTAGGACTGATATGTTCCCTCTTCTCCATCATTTCCTTTATATCTGTTAAGAATTATTCCCATTAATTGTGTTTTCTTTTAGGAGGAGCAAGTCTGGATCATGAACATTTCTGCAAGCCAGAGTCATATGTCCATTTATTAGAGGATGCCACCCTGCTCAGAACCTGCTGTTTCTTGGTCGTGTCCTACAGTGCTGAGGATAATCAATATTTATGATGGGTACTAGGGATCACTGCTATGCGTAAAATGAATTCTTGTCTTTTTCTGCCAGTTCCTCTATTCTTTCCCTGTTTGTTTGTGGTTGTTACTCTGTGGCAGGGATGCATCAAGCGCTCAGACGAGTGTATCGTTTCCTAGGAGTGAGGATGACTCAAGTGGCAAATGAGCTTGTGATTAGGCACACTGACTCTCTGACAACACTGCTGTAAGGTGGTTAGAAAAGTTTGACCACTTGGAGAACTCTTTACTGCAAAGAGATGCATGATTTTTTTCCATCATCTTTGCATGACCCAAATGATTCAAAAGGCACAGAGTAGGGCAGAAAGTCACATTATTTTATCCTTATGGCTGATTTTGTGCTGGAAGCACATAACTATTTAAATGTCTGCACATATGCACGAGCATTTCAGTACCCCCCTGATACAAAAATAGGTTCTCCTAACACTTCGCACTTACGCCTGCGGCATTAGATCTTGCTATGCATTAAGGTCACTTGCTAAAGTCAGTTAAAAGGGCAAGGAAGGACACTCTCTATGCACAGATGCCCCCGAGGCAGAGGGCTGACATCAGGTCTCAACATTCTCCAGCTGCTGGCTCTGGAGCCTAAATCTAAGACATTCACAAACCCCCAGCTAGATGAGTTTCTTAGGGATCTGACTTGAGTAGCCCTCATGGGCAGCATGCTTTATCTGCAGCTCTGCAATCTGGGGTTCTCCTTTCCATCCTGACCTCTGTCTCTTTTGGTGGTCAACAAATGTGATGTGAGTGTCTAACTAACTGCCTGGTTATTCCTCACATCTGATCATGTTGCCCCTATCACATTTGCACTGATATAAATTCCTGGAGAGTCATGGGGCAGGCACAGTGCTATGTCCACAGCTATGAAGCCAAAAAGGAAATTTAAGTCTCCTCTCACAAATGAGTCACAGGAATAGCCAAGTGAGAGGTGACCATCAAAATGTACTTTAACCTTTTCATTTCATACAGTTTTCACACAGCTTTCCTTTTACCAGAGAAGGATTTACTTGGGTGAAAGAGGCAGAACATGCTGCCAATGGTCTACCACTGCTGTGGGGCCACCTGCAGAAAGAGGAGCTGCTTAACAAGTGTGGAGACACCCCCTCACACTGGGGCTGTCCTGCCTGCTGTATTGTGCCACGTGCAGGCTCTTTGAAGACTAAATCCCAGCCCAAGAGCCAAATCTCACAGCCATGAACAGCACTGGCAACCTGACATGGTTGAATAGTTCCCTCAAGAAATGAGTATTTACCAGCTCAGACTAGACTGAGGAATGCATTACACAATCTGCATCCAAAGACTAATTTCTATCTCCAGGGCATATTCTTGTGGGATCCAATTAAATGCATCTGTATGTTCTGTTTTTTAACAGTCTTGAAGTAAGCTTACCTATCATTCCTTATCTATCAGCTCTCTCTTATCTCATTTCATTGTACAATATCCAGGTACTTTCCTTATAATGCCAGAGTAAATGCCAGTGAGGCACAGTCTGCACTTCCTTTCTTCTTATGCATCTAGTCTGCCACTGAACTTGCAAGCCCACTTTTACTTGCAAGTCTTTTTTTTTTTTTTTTTTAAAATATATCTACATTTTTGTAAATCCGGAATGTGAATTAGAAGTTCATATATGGAATTTGTCTTCCATCAGACTGAGTTTTACTTTCCCCAGGAAGCAAAGATTGAATCCTCTCTAGAGAGACTGCATAGGAGCAGTGGAAAAAAAATAAAGCCATCTGCTTAGGTCATGATGGGCAGTTAGGGGAAAGAGCAGCAGTACTGATGCTTGCAGGTGTCTCCATTGTAAATCTGGAGCCAAACTACATGAGAACTATTATTAATTTGAAACACAAACATCAAGCTCTTCCAAATGCTTTTCTTTCTTTTAACAAACATTATGAAAGCTTTGGACGTAGTGCAATTGTTAGTGAGTCAGACCACATTTCTCAATAAACATTTCTTCTGAATTAACCTTCAACTGACCAGAAGTGAGTTGCATGAAAGGCGGTGTCTCCAAATAAACATGACATAAAACTGTACGGAGTGGCCAGACACAAGACCTGTTTTGTCCCCTTACAGCACCGGGCGGCTGGGCCTTCACCCTTGCACAGCGGAAGCTTCCTGCAGGAAGCACCTGAGACAGCTGCTCCTATCAGGACTCACAAAAAAACACTGAACCTACCAGTTTTCTGTCAGCATGTTTTATTCCAATTGTCTGCACCTATGTCCCCCACCAATGTGGATTTATGGCACAGGGTGCCATGACGGTAGTAGAAAACCCACAGAGCCTCCGGCATGCCATGCCAAGAATGTGTGAGGATACTGCCAGATTCTTTTTTTCTTTCTTAAAATAAAATATAGATTCTTATCAGGTTTGGGAACATAATTTTTAAATGGCTTTGAGGATATTATCATGCCCAAAGCTCCGAAAAGATTCTGTTAATCTGAGGTAGAATCATACCAGTTGTTACTGCCCACCCCTGCACCCTGGAGGGTTCAACGAACTCAGACTCTTCTGTTCCAAAACCCAGTGTTCCCCATTTGTACTAAAATAAAATATTACTAAATGTGCTAAAATACTAAAATATTCTTCTGAGTAGTAGTAGCAATACTGGTATATTTCTCTGCTCTTACACCTACACTGGAGAGAGAAGGAGAAAGAAAGAGAGAAGGAGAAAAAGAGAGAGTGAGATTTTATCCTGATTATTATACTAGTAATAGCAATACTGATATATTTGCCAGCACTAACACCCACACTAATAGTGGATATAGTTGGAAAGTTGGTCTAAAGCAGCTGGTCTAAACAATTTTCATTTGAAATGTCTGAGCAGAAGCTAGCTGTCTAAAAGCCAGGGATGGATCATTTACAGTATTACAGATTTTGTGGATTATTTGCAGAACTGCCCGAGAACACTGTGCACTCCCAAAATACTAATGACATAACCATATTCCTGCTACTCGAAATAAACCAGACAGTAGACACGTTGGGTGCATGCGGAATTAGGGAGCTTAACTGCTGTTGCCTTTGTAATTGCCTAGATTATTAACTGACTACAGCATAACAGTATTTATTCTTCGAATAAAATACAAGCCAAAATAAAGATCAATATAAAAGATTAACGCTGCATGAAAGGTTTAGCTGTCTTTCAGAAAATAAAGGAACTTATCTCATATTCGTATATAAATTGATCAATTGATTTAATGTTAATTGGACACCTGGCTTGCATTCTGACTTTATGAAAATGTTATATATACTGCAGAAGTGAACAGGTCCCTAAATCACCCTGAAATCAGCAAGAGCCTGGCTCCTAAATGCTTTTTTAAAATCTGTCTGTATAAAAGCAAGTATAATTAGATTAATATTAATGAAAATCAGGAAGGAAAAATTAGTTCTGCTGTTCAAGGCGGCTGCTTAATTAGTTTTCACAGAACTATAACCTTCTTAACTTAAGCCAATATATTAAATGTTTTCCAGCAACTTTTGTTGAGGAAAAATATTAACATACTTATTACTCTCATCTGGTATGTATATACTTCTTATATGATGCTATGTTATCTGCTCTAAAATGTATGGAACGTGTTTAAACAGCCTCTCAAATTATCTAAATAAATGCACTGACCTCTGTCTGCTGTATTGCTTTTATTTGTTTGTATACTGATTCGGCTTAAAAATACACTAAAATAAATCTAAAAATGCATTAAAACATGAAATACATTAAACTAGTCAATGACAGAAGTTATTGTACCAGTGGGACAATAATATTAGAGTCACATGAGGTATGAAGACAAGTGGCAAATCTTTTAGAGGCCATAAGTGTGCTTCTAAAAGACTATCATAGAAGAAGATTTAAAAAAGGAAAATGCTGTTAATAAAGTCCATGGAGAAACGACCAGCAGTACAGGAGCATCTGCTGTTGACCAGAAGCTCACAAAGGGAAAATATCAGAAATTCTCCCTGGCAGAGGCTCAGGGCTAAGGCGTCAGCCTTGGGGCCGTGATGGCCTGCAGGCACCAATCGCCCACCGATGCAGGGCCCAAAATTGTTGTCAAAGCAGATGAATGCACTGCAAACATGCTAAGCACACAAACTTGAGAGGCATCTCCTTAAAGGCCTATGTATCTAACAGATATTCATACAAAATGACTATATTGCTGTCCTCTGTGTTGTATAGCTTGTGTTATGAAAGATGTCTACTCTTGTAGACACAACAACACAAGTTGTATAGCTTGTGTTATGAAAGATGAAAGTTTACCTCATTGATGTCTTTAACAGAAAAAGATATAGCTTTTATTTTACCATCTGGAGCCCTGTAAGTTATGCTCTTCCAGAAAGCATTTTTCTCCATATGCTTAAGCTTGCCAATGGCCTCAGCCTACTTCCAACACTACTCTTTGTGGGCACAAAATAACAAAAAAAGTAAAATGTATAGTTTTTACAGGAATGCTTAAACCTGGACCCTACTCAAGCCATCCTTAATTGTTCAACAACTTTAGCTTCTTTGCTCAGATCTTTTGGGCTGGGCAAATGACGAGAAAGATTTATGTCAGATGTTTCAATCCCAGGTTCTTCTTTTTGCTTTATCTTTAAGCAAGAAATACAAGTCCTTTACCAAAGGGTCAATTCGTCTGCAAAAATGACAGTTTTCCCAAGGGAAACTAGAGCTCTGACATAAAGAGATCAGCCCTTCCTAAAAGAAACCCTTTGCACTTTGAAGAACTTATTTCAGCAGTGTTTCTGTGGGAAAAAAAATGTGAAAAAATATGTCTTTCTTTGATTCCTTTCCAAATAGCCCAGAATTTTTCACTCTTGCTTGCTTTGAGGTTGTAAATAACTTGCCAACAAATGATTGCTGCACTGCATGGGAATGAAAGACCTGCTGCATTTCAAATGACTGGAATGGAAGCAAGAACCAGCCTTGTTTCTCTTGTTCTTACACAGCTTTCAGCATTTCCAAAGGAACTGTGAAAGCCTGAAGTTGTAACAACTTCTATTTTTTTTTTCAAATAGCTGGAAAAAAAAAGAAGGAAAGAGAGTAGGTTTCCTGCTTTGTTTCCTGGAAGAACAAGAAAAGAAGTTCAATCAAAAGAAGTTCAGAAATTGCACTTCTGAAAAGAAATGGCAAGACAATGTGGATTTCTGTTTCAAGGGGAACTTGTGCACACAGCATAGAATGTTTTCTTACGAAAAATAAAAATCATTTAGGGCAAATAAAAGAGGACAGTCATTTAATACGAGTTATTTTCATTTACTCAGAGCTTAGCATAGTTTGCGGCAGCTGTATGGTGATTTACTTCAGCTCAATTTTGCAATTGACCTGGGAAGCTGTAAATAAGTCCTGCGTGAAGCCCACCTAAGGATTCCTTGCTGCCGCCTGAGTTTTAACAGTACTGATTTCCTTCTGGTTTACAACTAGTTCAATGTTAGCTGCGGAATGGATAACAGTGGCCACAAAACAGACTGAAATTTATATAGACAGACACAGTATTAACAGTATCACTATTACAGTGTCAGGATCAAAAAATAAAAAAATAAAAAAAAGGAAAAAAGGAAGAAAAAGGAAAAAGCAAAGGCTATTCATTTGCTGCCTCAAATGTTGCAGAGAGTCAAGATATGTCAGGAGGGCCTGATCCAACACCCTCTGGATTCAGTGATGGTCATGGCAAGGCTGCCCTGCAAGCAAAAATGGTCCTTAAGCACAAGAAATAGCTGGAAAGTGTTTGAGAAACATTATTTTGACAAAGAGTAATAATCCCTCCCTTTTCAAAGTAAGTGTCCCCTTATACTGCTGTGATTTCAATGCTGTGATCTTACTGCTGTGATCTTCAGTAAAGATGCCCGTGATTTCGCTCGTGTGGTTTGTGTAGATAAATTCATGTGGCTGTTCCATTGTCCGTATTGAAATGATATGCTTGAGCTTTAGCTGTGCTCATGCAAAGACTAAACCTGAGCAAAGCTGGGATTTGTAATGCAACTGAGAAATGAAAGATACCTGCAAATGCAAATGCATATTGTTATGGTAATTTCTTTTCTGATTTTGCACTTTACTGTTTGTCTGCTAGGATTTCACTTTCTTCTTCACAAATAGTCAGCAAATATCTCATTTCTTAGGATAAGAGAAGACAACATAAAAATAATTAAGTTCTTCAGATACCTGGACGTAAATGCAAAACAACATACAGTTCTGTCCTTCTGTTCCTAAAGGAAATATATTTTTATAATGAATCTGAAAATACCTGCCAAGTAATTTGCAAATGCTAAGACAGTAACTACATCAAGACTTTAGTTTTGCAGTATTTCTAAAGATAAAATGCTGAGATCTCTTTAGAAAGACATTTTCGTGGTGTGCTTTTCAGATTGTGTTCAAGTTGTGTTGAGCCTAACATGCTACAGACACTCTCACCTGCTTGGGCCACCCGTGCAGCTCCAGACTGTGCAGAAATGGCTGGTGATAAAGAGTGACCAACTCATGACTTAGCAAAGATGCACCAGATGTGTTTCCTCTGCACGTTTAATCATCTTTCCATTGCTAAGTACAGGGATATAAGTATAAACTTGGGGTAAAAAAGGCAGAGGGAATAAAGAAGTTATCAGACTGGGAATTTTGCAGCACTAAGGCACTAAATCCTTGCTGCCTGTTCACTCCTCCCCAGGGATTTTGCCATGTGTCTGGTAGAGCTCTGGCAGTGCATGGTTTACTTCTGAGCACCCCATGGGCCATCCCTGAGGGAACAAGCTGGTAGGGCCCGTGCTGTGCTCTGATCTGCGCACTCTCTGGAGAGCATCTAGCTCCATAAGGAGAACTTAAGGGTCTGCTCATCATGGCTTTTATCAGCCACTAGATGAATTTTGCTCGTAAAACAAAAAAAAAGGGAATTAAAAACGGATTTTTAAACAAAAGAAACATCATCAGTAAATAGGGAAGCCATAAAGACTGTGCACAAAGAAAATACCCCATGAAAAAAGCATACATTTATCTTTAAATATGTCTTCCTACATTGAGGGGAGAATGTAAAGAGGATGGGGCGAAACTCTTCTCGATGGTGGTCAGTGACAGGACAAGGGGTAATGGATGTAAATTAAAACACAGAAAGCTCCATCTCTGTGTGAGGAAGAACTTCTTTCCTGTGAGGGTGCCAGAGGCCTGGAACAGGCTGCCCAGAGAGGCTGTGGAGTCTCCTTCTCTGGAGATCTTCTAAATCTGCCTGGATGCCACTCTGTGCCATGTGCTCTAGGTGACCCTGCTGGAGCAGGGGGGTTGGACTAGATGATCTCTAGAGGTCCCTTCCAGCCTCAGGCATTCTGGGATTTCCATCTAAAAAAGGACTTCTAAAAGAGTGCAGAGAATGCTAACTGTGGCTTGGGCCATATCAGAATGTTGATGGTCTTGTCTTGCAAAAAAACGAAACAATTTAGCAAACTCCCAGAAAGGGTCTGCAGTAACTCCCTGTTTTGCAGAGTCTGCCCCCCCACCCCGCGTGCTCTGGTGCTTCTCTTCCCCCAGCTTGAGTGCCAGCGCTGCTCCATAGACACTGCTGGACATTGTTTGGGCCTCTTGTTCCAAATCTCACAGTCCTCCCAGAGATGGGGTGCCAAGGTCAAGAAGCAGATAACTGTAGGGAGACGAAACACCTGGAGTTGACATCATGGTCTTTCGAGAGCCAAGGCCAAGGAGTTATGGCAGCAATGTCAAGACAAAAGGCAATTCAAAACAGTCTCTGACAACGCAGGGTCACCTAGAGGACTACAGGACTGCATCCAAGCGGGTTTTGAAGGTCTCCAGAGAAGGAGACTCCACAACCTCTCTGGGCAGCCTGTTCCAGTGCTCTGTCACCCTCACTGGTAAGAAATTTTTCCTTCAGTTCATGTGGAACTTTTGATGCATCCGTTTCTGGCCATTACCTCTAGTTCTATCAGTGGCCACCACTGAAAAGAGGCCAGCACCATCATCCTTGAGGTACTTCTAGACACTGATCAGGTCCCCTCTCAGCCTTCTCTTCTCCAGGCAGAACAGGCCCAGCTCCCTCAGCCTCTCCTCATAGAGCAGATGTTCCAGACCCCTGATCATCCTTGTAGACCTGCACTGGACTCTCTCCAGCAGCTCCACATCCCTCTTGTACTGTGGAGCCCAGAACTGGACACAATACTCCAGATGCGGCCTCTTATTTTTTTTAACCAAGCAGCCAGGAAAAGCCAGCATGGAGTGAATGTGTGTATGCATATATGTATTATACATGTTATCAATACCAGTTCTGTTTTCTTGGGGAGCCAGTTTTGTATTGATCTTTTCCAGCATTTGGTATTTATGCGACATTACTATTATTGTGCGGTATTACTTCTGTTGTATGGTATTATTATTAATGTGGTATTACTATTTTAATGAGGTTTTATTATTATGTGTGGTTATTATTATATACTATCATTATTATTATTGGATGATATTATTCCAACAACTGGTATTAAGTAAACCAGAGGCATTTATAGTTTAATATTGGCACACACATGGCTAAGCCTTCCCAGAACTCGGCTCCAGAGTAAGCTGCCTGCTTCTGCATTGCCTGCAGACCTACTGTCCTTGAGGCTTCTCCTCAGAAGCCAAGAGGAGCCCACTGTTCAGTTTGACTGAAGATGCTGCTGACCTGTCCCCAGTTTGGTTTACCTTCCCTATGCATTCCTGATTGACATGTATGTGAGGCAGAGCAGAATGAAGTCCTCAGCCTGCTAGGTGGGAAAACCAAGTACCTATGAAAAGGGGCTTGGCTGCGAAGGAGCTTCGCGCAAGTGCAAACATGCATTTATTGGAAGGAATGTGCATCAGCAAGCACCATTGCCCAATGCACCTTGCTTTGATGGTATCACATCGTTTGCAAAGCTTATCTGGGAGTGAAGCAAGCCATTGACATAAGCGTTGCCCGGGCAGAAAATGAACTTTGATCCAATTGCAGGGAACATGAGCAGGGTGCTGGCTAGCTCACATCAGCTCTAAGTAAGATAAATGATGCAGCTTTTATTTTTCCTGTTGGACCTGACACAGCTCAAACTCACACTCAGAGGGAGGAATTTGTGGGGTTTGTTTTGTTTTAAGATAGAAAGAACTGCAAACATATACAAAAATCAAGAAGAAACTAGAGACCCCAGAAATGCAAGCCACAGTGACTGAGCAATCTAGGTCATGCCTCTGCTGGATTTGCAACTTCAGCAGGTGTGATTGTGGGAAACAAAGGCAGCCATGTAAATGAAACAGGCCTGTACGAGCATTTTTTTTTAAGCAGTCAAATGTTACTGTTCAGTATGAATTTGAGTCAAATTTGCACTATCCTGCTGCATCAGCTTCCATTTGGCTTGGTTTGCTGCTTGACTCTTCAGCTATTCTCCCCTGAAAATGAAAAGTGAATGCAATTCTAGAACGCAACACGTGACTGGATGACCCATTACAACTTGTTATATTTTAGTTTAGCTTTAATGCAAGCATTTGTTTGTTTTTACTCATTCCTGAGAGATTTAAGAATCATTCTAAGAAAAGTTGAAACCCACCCAAGACAGCTTCAGGGTTGGGGTAATGGCCTGCTGAGCACTTTGACAGGTTAGAGAGGAATGTTAGCTCCTTGCATGCCTGGTTCTTATTGTGCATGTGTCATCTTTCAGGGATTTTGCTATGTACTGATAAAGAAACCAAGGTCTTTGTTTTCCCCACTCATGACCTTTGCATAAACTCTTCTCTGCTTTTTATGACAGGTTGTTCACAAAACAGAGATGTATCTTAGGTCTTCAAAGTGGGACTAATATAGCAGATTCACCAGCATATAAATCTTTCTTGTTCCTCAGTGGATGCCCAGGAAATAATCTGGACACTGTAAAGAGACCCAACATTACTTCTTTCCTGCGAGGGTGACAGAGCCCTGGAACAGGCTCCCCAGAGAGGTTGTGGAGTCTCCCTCTCTGGAGATCTTCAAAACCCACCTGGATGCCACCCTGTGCCCTGTGCTCTGGATGTCCCTGCTGGAGCGGAGGGGTTGGACTAGACGATCTCTAGAGGTCCCTGCCAACCTTAACCATTCTATGATTCTGTGATTCTGTGTGATTACCACTATGTGAGTTACCTGGCAAGTCCTCCACCTTCAACAATCCAAATTATTGCAATTTGCCTCTCTAAACTGACGGAAAAAAAAGGCTCCTTGTGACTGTCCTTCACTTTGGCATCAGTCCTTTTTATTTTTCTTCATTTAACCTCAGCTTTGTGCAAATGGAAACCGTGGTAATTTTTAAGGCTTGTTCTGAGACTGGCCCGTTAGACTCTGGAGAAAATATCACAACAGCTTTTCCACAGAGTGCAAAATGAGGTTCCCTGAATCTTGTCCTGATAGACCTAACCCTCCAGGCATGGCTGGGCTTTACACCATATGTATCTGCTCTGAAAAGAGTTTATTTATGTTAAGGCTACAAGTGCAATCAAAAATTGCAATCCTTCCAAATGACACATGCCAAACAGTCAAAAATGTGTTGCGTTTCTTGCTGGCATAAAACTAAGTCCACAGCACTTCTCTCAGAGAGTCCTCAACCATGATTTGGAGTGAGCACATACAGTGTGAGAGAAGTTACAGCAGAATCTGGCATCAAATCTGGCATGGTTTGGAGTCTTAATTGTAAGAAGCCCACAGAATTCTGCAGACCCAGATGTGTAACACTTGCATTATGAATAGTGTTATCAAAAGTATAAGTAATTAATGTTTTTAAAATGTTAAAATGACAAACATAGCAATGATAAACAGAGCAAAGAGGTGCCTTCAAGTGTCAGAAGGTAACAGAATGGCAAACATATGCAGTGAAGCATCTACAATGCTTGAAAACACCATATGACGCTTTGCCAAGAACACTGGCTGTGCCGCTTAACTGTGCTGCGCATTAGTCGTGAGCAAGCCACTCTGGTGGGAGAGAGCTGGCCTCAATGAACCTCCCTTCAGACAGGCTTGCCATTGCAGGAGCCCTCTCTCCCTGCAAGCCTCCATCTCATGTAACGCACCAGAGACCCTTAGACTTGCTAGGGTTTTTTTTCCTCCTATATAAATGATGAAAATAAGATTCGCAAGCCCAGTTATAAAAATGTGATTTTTCTAGCATATTACAACCCCACCAGCTGCTTCTGTGATACCTTTCAATAAGAAGAGATGTGACCTAGAGTTGGTGGTAGTCCTGCTCCAAGTGGGAAGCTGGCCCCAGAGGTCCCTTTTGTCCCTCTTTCTACTCCACTAACCAGAGCACTTCCAGGAACCCATCTGGGAAGTTCTGTAAGAGCCTTCTGCTGCTGTGGTTTGGTTTATGCTGCTCTCTATCCTCTTTGTGTATTTGTGCATTGTGTATTGCTGTTGTAAAGGAGCTCCAGACCTGACAGGTTGTAGCCCAGGGATTATTTCCTGGTGTTACCGACATACTCATGTAGCTTAAGGAACGCGTAGGTACCACTGATCAAAAGAGACCCTGATGGAATCTCAGTGAAAACGTTAACAACAAGCACGAACCATTGCTGGTGTAGAAAAGGAGATATGGTGTATCTCCCTAACAAACATCTAGAAGAGGAAAGCACTGAGAAGAGCAAAATGCACTGCCTTGCTTGTGTCTGAATGTAAATAGTCACAGAATCCCAGAATGTTTGAGGTTAGAAGGGACCTCTAGAGATCATCAAGTCCAATCCACAAATTACTTTGACTTTCTGCTATATCCTGCCTAAAGTTCTCTTCACAGCTTCAGTCAGACAGGTTTAAATTCCTAATTCATTACACCTAATTTAGAGACTGAAGTGAGACAATAAGGAATTGTGGTTGCCTCTCTTGGCAAAGCTCAAAGGAGATGGCTCATCAGAGGTGAGGTGCATTCTGTGAACACCTCAACACAGCACTCAGCACAGGTCAGAAAAGCAGAGGAGAATCTAGGTCAATCATAAAAGAGTAAATGATAAAACAGAGACCAGCATTACACCAGCATATATGCGTCTATGAGGCATCCACATCTTGAAAGTACAGAAGGTTGGAAGTCATAGGGAAGAATGATAAGAGTTTTGAAGCTAGAGAACAACATCCCTATGGTGAAGATTAAAATAATTTTGGATGCTATAGTCAGGAATGGTGTAGGGTCTGTAAAATCTTGGATGGCCCAAGGAAGGTGAACATAGCCTGATTATGCACAGCCACTTCTGTTACAGAAACTTGGGGACATGGACATAAACAACTGAAGGCAGGTTCCTAGCAAGTAGAAGGAGGTGACTTCACACAAAACGCACTATTAACCTTCAGCACTCCTTGTCCCAACACATTGTGAATGACGAAAGATGTATAGGTTCAAAAAAGAGCTCAAGCACTTCACAGAAAAGAAATCTAGGTTTATTAAACCTGAAACACCATACAAAGAAGGAAGAACTCTTTGGAAAGCAGCCACCAAGTTTTCTTGCTCTTGGACTGCCCTTTCATCCAGACTACACCAACTCTGATTAAAGGTTGTCTGGTGATTTTTTTAAAGTTCTGTTTAAACCAGCTTTCATACTTTCAAATAACTTGTGATCAGTCAGTACTTTATCCACTTTGGGAAACACCCAGGAACACTCATGACGGTATTCACAGCACAAGAAATAAAAAATACAGGACAAATATTCAGAAGCTGCGTAATAGCACATATGAATAGGAAGAGTGGATTTATTTCTGAACCATTTAATGAACCAGCAAAATTAAAAGCCAATCTGCATACCCAACTGTAGTTTTTAGACCCGAGCTTCTGATTTTTATCACGCCATTAGCATTGTGCAAGGCCTTTAGAAAGCTGTTTGGTGAACATATTCAGAATCACAGATTCCCAGAATGGCTGAGGTTGGCAGGGACCTCTAGACACCATCTAGTCCAACCCCCCTGCTCCAGCAGGGACACCTAGAGCACGGGGCACAGGGTGGCATTCAGGTGGGTTTGGAAGATCTCCAGAGAAGGAGACTCCACAACCTTTCTGGGCAGCCTGTTCCAGGGCTCTGTCACCCTCACAGGAAAGAAGTTCTTCCTCACATGGAGATAGAACTTCCTGTGTTTTAATTTATACTCATTAACCCTTGTCCTGTCTCTGGCCACCACCGAGAAGAGTTTGGCCCCATCCTCCCTACATTCACCCCTCAGGTGCTTGAACATGTTGATCAAATCTCCTCTCAATCTTCTCTTCTCCAGACTAAACAGGCCCAGCTCGCTTAGTCTTTCCTCATACAATAGATGCTCCAGGCCCTTAATTTTGTTTGTCACTCTACGTTGGACCCTCTCTACAAGCTCCACATCCCTCTTGTCCTGGGGAGCCCAGAACTGCACCCCATCCTCCAGGTGCGGCCTCACCAGACCTGAGCAGAGGGGCGGGATTCCCTCCCTTGACCTGCTGGCAACGCTCCTCCTGATGCAGGCCAGGATCCCATGGGCCTTCTTGGTCATGAGGGCACACTGCTGCCTCATGGTTAACCTGCTGTCAACCAAGACTCCCACATCCAACTCACTGGCCCTCTAGCTCAAACTACACACATGGCCTAATTGATTACCTTTTGAGCTGTCAGTCAGGTGGACAGCAAAAGTAAAGATGCCTGCAGGATAGAAAACCTGCCCATGACAGTCTTTATGGCTTAAAAAAAAATAGGATGGAGCCCAACAAAGATAACAAGGTAGACTATGAAACTTCCGTGTTCACTCCTCTCTGATCCTGTCTAGCAGACTTCTGCTTGGGTTACATGTGGAGTCCAGCTCATCTCCTCACAATTGCTAAGGGTTTTTCATTCATATTCCAGTGATCTAGAATGGAATAGAAAATGTCTGTGCAGCTGAATCATGGTATAAAATCTCCAGTATCCAAGGAAACAGAGAACATGGACAACTCATCTTGCAAAATGCTAAGCCGAATTATCCGTATTATCTTATTTGTTCAAAGGACTTACTCAAAAAAGCCAGTTTATGGATAGAAAAGAGGCATCAATAACTGAAATGGAATGCACACTGAAAGGTGTAGATCCACCCCTTCTCTTAACAAGGTTTTCATCCGCAGGTGTAATTTTGGCCTATTAAAATCACAAAGATGAATCACAGACCAAAGATGAATCACAGAACAATAGTTTGTCCCCAGGTGCCTCGATCCTCTCTCAGAATGAGATGTTGATTGCAAATGGTTTGAGACTGGACATATTTTAGTGCTAGTTGTTAGTTCAAGTCTGCCAGTAAAAAGAAGGAAATTGTACATAGGTAGTTAGGCAAAAAAAAAGAGAAGTGCTGGAGTGAAAATACTAAAATAGCAGCCAATAATCTCAAAAGGACCACAAAAGGACAAGATTCCCTTTGGTTTCACTACAAAAACAAAAATGTGCGTGATTTACCTGCTGCTCGCTCAAAAATCCTGAAAAAAAAATTATCTGGACATTTCCATACCAGCAAAGCGCTCATATGTTATGAATAAAAATGAGAAGAAACTTTCAGGGAAATGGTATGGATAGCTGGTTCTTTTGATATGTTTTGTGCAGCCGAGCAAAGCCTGTGTTATGTGTTTTTTTCTGTTACTTGTTCCTCATGTATAAAGCCAGTATCATCACCCAGAGCTTCTATTTCAATAAATATCCAAGCACAGACAAACCTTTAGGCATAGTGGCAAAGGGCCAAAATGGGGCCCAGAATCTTCCTGATAGTCTCGATTGCTTATTTTTAGAATAAGAAAATTAAGGAAACAAGAACAAATGTAAAATTTATATGCTAATCAGTGTATAAGAGAGGCATATTTCTTGCTTTAAAACACTGGGCATTGGCATTAGCCCACAGTATGTACTCACACACACACACACCTATGAGCTGTGCTAGCTGCTTGGGATTCATCCAGACCATTCAGATTTGGCCTGGATATTTTGATTTGCAGGTCTAGAGGGGGGACTTTGGTCTACTAAAAGTCCAGGTGGCCAAAGGGGAGTGTGGCATTTTGCAGGGTTACCTACAGGGCTGGAAGTGGATGGGGATGGGTCTGCCATGGGTCTAGACAGGCCTCCTGAGTTTAAAAAAAACACATATGTCGGTGCATATGCGTGCACACATGCATACTTCTTTCAAGCAGCCAGCAGAGACAAGTCTAAACTAATCCGAATATAAATGTAGTATATGGACACAAAAATCACATCCACTTGCGTGGGAGGAGGCTCAGGAGCATTTAACACCGGTGTGGAGTAGTGCACATCTGTGTAACCGCCGTCCACACAGGATGTTCCTGCAGAGCCCTGTGGCCATCATAAGGGGTGACTGCTGACCAAATAACCATTCACTGGCAGAACACAGTGGTGGCCGGGCCTCCCCACTGTGAGGAAAACTTGAGTGTGCATTCACTATGGCTTGAGTGTTAAAAAGGAAATAAAAGAAACATTTGTAATTTTAATGCCTTAAACTGAATCCCATTATTACGACAATCTGGTGCTTTCTGATCATTTGGGTAAGGTCCCGTTTTATTTGAAAAAGACCAAAAGAAAAATCCACATTGCAGAGCTGTCATCTCCATGCTCAGCACCAAGTCCAGTGTCCAGCTTCAGTAGCTGCTGTGCGCAGACACTCAACATAAGATGCGCACCAAAATCTACAGTTGCACCAAAACGATTAATAGTCCTGCTGTGGAATTTGCCTGTGGTAGCAGCTCTGTGTGGGGCTTGCGGTCCACAACTGGACATCTTTGCCAGGCTGTGCTGGAACCAGCCTGCTCTTGCATGCAGAGCCTGCCAGCAAGCTGGCAAAGCTACATTTTTAAGAAAAAAAAAAAAAAAGCATATATGGACATGAGAAACTGCTGTCAATATTTTATGCATTGCAGAGAGACCACACCATGCCATGCTGAATATGCTGGGGAGTATGTGGTGCGTTTGCCCGCTGACATGAGCCTCTTTATGGGAGATGGCCCTGGTGTGAAGCTCAAAGGAGGGTGAGCCCACAGCCCTGAGACTCGCACAAGTGAGTACTGCTCATCCCAGGTGTTTAAACATTGCAAGACCCAGCAGAACAATATAATTGGCTGGGGGGAAAAAAAAACCAAGAGATTAAAATAAAACTGGGTCTCTTTTTAGTTGCTGTTTCTTTTTTTGATATGTAGAGCAACATGCAGCTTTTCCCCCCAGTTGTAACACCTAGAAATAGATATATATTTCTATATAAATATAAATATGAACATATATATTTATATATTAAAAAAATAGAACTACAGCTCTCTCCTTTAATCCTCTGCCTCGCTCTGAGTAATCTGAGACTCCAGATCAAATTTGGCGACGTTAACAAGTGTATGAGATTCCCCTCTCGGGTGCCATGCCCGAAGGGCAGCCTTGCAGCATGCTGCTGTCATGGGCACTTCCACGCTCT
>NW_010585831.1:978921-999821 GCF_000705375.1 Tinamus guttatus | reverse complement strand
GAGCCCCTGTGCTGCGGCCACGCAAGCAGAGATGGTGGGTAATCACGATGGAAAAAACACGTTTCCCATCCCACCCTCTGTGCCACGGAGGTTTACCCTTTCCCCTCTCCCACCTCCTCTTTCGAGGCTCTGCAGCAGCCAGGGCTGAAAAGATGCCAGCCACAGGCAAAACCAGTGCGTTATCCAAGCCAGCTTTTCTGCCGCATGCACCAGCACTGGCCGATGCAGTTTCGAAGGAGGCTGATAAACCGAACATCGATAACTATAAACTCTCTGACAAAAACTGAGGTATTCAGCATTGTAGGAGTCAATGTTGATCCAGGCACAGGGAAGCTGTTTGGCCCTTACTTGTGAAGGGAGAAGGAACAGCGGAGATATGCATGTGCTCTTGCCTGGAGACGAGCAGAGTGTGGCACAGCAGGAAGAGGGACCTGAAGGAGCGGGATGCTCACAGGGGCATTTTTGGAGCTGCACAGTTACTTGCTGAGCTTTTGACCGAAGTTTCACTGCTCTCAAAGGACCCTCACTGAGGAAGTGTGGGGAGGCAAATGTTGTCTGAGATGAGGAGGACTGTGCTGGCTTATCAGCATAATCCTTCTATGTTGCTCAATATATCTTAGGCAGTGGTGAGTGAAGCCA
This sequence comes from Tinamus guttatus, assembly GCF_000705375.1. Next base: position 999,182 of record NW_010585831.1, on the reverse strand, counting down.
CCAAAAATAAAGCTGCCAGGCACTCCTCTGTATGATGCTACTCATCATCATCAAGTTTGGGGCCAAAATGAGACATTTCAAGCACATCAGAAATTATACGAATAGGGAAGTCCTCTAGGATTTCAGTAACACCCACATTTCTGTAGGCTTTCGAGCTCTATAATCTGGTAGGAAGCCTGCTCCACAGATGGGGCAGCCGAGGTGGCATGGACATACTGCAGCCGTCCCCAGCGGTATCACCCTGCCTGGGCATCGTGAATCACAGGGCAGTGAGACTTCTTCACTGTAGCAGGATTTTTGGAGAAAAGTAAAAATAAAAATAAAAAACCAGAAAAGTCCTCATTCTTTCTTTGTCTCTGGAAAGCTGTTCCCCGGTAGGGAAGGACAGGGAGGTCTGGGGCCAGGCTTAGCTGCTCTTCCGCTGGCATGCAGAGCTGCTGACATGTAGGTAGTCCCCAGTACTGGCAGCACTAGGGAAGGAAGCCCACAGCAGGAAGCAGCAAAGGCTGCCTAAGGGACCAATAATTCTTGATTTTGTTACAAGAGGAGGCTGCTTTGCAGCCAACTTTCCCCCATTCAGCAAAACAGTCTACATTGCCCTACTCTGCATAAACAATGTCAAGTACACAGTGGCTGCCTACTTTTTGCCTTTAGAAGCATTGCACTCAACTTAATCATTATGATTTTGCAAAGCACTTTAGAACACCAACCAAAAGCACCACAGAAGGCTGACGTCCATTCATTTCGGTGCAGCAGATGTGAAAAGCTCTGTGCTGGCAAGCCATGGGTGGTCCTTCTTGTTTTTTCTCTGCTATGCCAAGTGAAAACAAATCCTTTTACCCTGCACAGGAATGTGCAGACATTAAAAAAGAGCAAGAATTGAGTGGCTAGTCCCATTACTTGCAACGCCTCCTTCCATCAGCCAGGAGCCTCTCGCTCCATGTAAAAGCAGTGAGTAGTGAAACAAGGCAGCAGCCAAGGGATTCAGTCCTGGTGCCCCTTAATCAACTGGCTGCTTTTTGCTCCCAAGGCAAGTAAATATTCCTGGAGTCAGCACAACTCCCCGCACCAGTCAACTTTACCCTGCTTCTGCAGGAAGTGACTGGCAGCTAAGGTTAAATTTTACACAGTCTTCTGCCAGCTCCCGCTCAATAAAACATTAATTGGACATTGCAAGGCGAGGGAGATGAGAGGCGATATTGCATGCTTATAAAATATACAAAAGTGGCTCCTATTTCCTATGTTAGCTTGCGATAATTTATTACACTAAAGAGCATTGACATAACTTTAAAGCCTAAAGAAACAAAAGCAAGGCAAACTTCCCGACAGCTACTGACACCAGCAGCAGGTGAGCCGCCCGCAGCAGAGTCTGGTGCATTCGGAGAGACAGCTCCAGCCCACCGTTAAAAACAAATCGTGGAGAGAGAGGCGGGAAAGAAAGACGCCTGCATTGATTTTTCACTCTGCCACAGCATGTGAATAACTCTGCTGAATAAAACCAGCAGAGTCAGGAAAGAGTTGATACCCGCTGCAGAAAGGGAGAAGAATTTGATACCCAGAGCTCAGCTCGCCTGATGTGCCAAGTGGGTTTCACTCGCTAATAATTAGCATTAAGCCCTGCGGAAATAGTTGCCTCTCACAGCACACAATTGCAGAGGATTTTCATCTTTCTGCGCCGCGCTAAGCTGTGACACACAAGTCATTTTGCAGGCACGGCTCTGGCGTGGGCTTGGCCAGCTCCTGCAGCACCCCCGGAGCAGCGGGAGCGGAGGGAGCGGGAAGGAGCAGCAGGTTCCTGAGCGACTGCGTCTCCGCGGGCACGCGCGCTGCTCCTGTCCACGGCTGTGCGGAGCAGAGTGATTCTGTCACCCGCCACTTTCCCATTCCCCAGCGCATGCAGAATACCAATTACCTGTTGTGGTGACAGCCATCATAAATCTACTGGCACTTCAAAAAAAAGGCATCTCGGAAAAAAGGCTGTCAGTAAAAGCTGGGGAAAGATGCAAGGGAATTTGAAGCAGAGGAGTTTTTGTTAGGTTGCTTTTTTTTTTCTTTTTCCTTTTCTAGACACTGAGACATCCACATGTTTTAAAATATGCACGCTTTTTTTTTTTTTTTTTTTTTTCCAGCCGGCCATGGAATTTGAACAAAGGTTTTAACACAGCCAGCCACACGAGGCTAAATGAGATGAGACAGCAGTGGCAGCAAAGAGGCTGAGCTGGTGGGAATGGATGTGGCCCAGCTGACTTCAAAGGAGCAGATGCAATTTACACCTGCAGAATCTTTTTTTTTTTTTTCCTTTTAGCATTGACCCTGTCGTTTAACACATCCAAAAACGCCTTTGCGTTCTGTGCAAGTGCGACGCTTGCAGGGATTCCGGCCTGCCCTGGGACTCTGGGCACAGGGACAGCTTTGGCTGCCTGCTATTAACACACACATCTGTGCCCCTGTGCAGAGCGCAGACCCAAAACCCGCTGGACTGAGGGGCTTGCACGGCTTAACGCCTCGTGTTTGCCTTTCAGTAGCAGCAACAAGCCTTGAGGCCAGAGAGCTCATTGCTCTTGGCCCTGAGCAAACACAGACAGAGACCCAGGCTGCAAAACGCCTTCCCTCTCCTACCCACAACTTGGCAAATATCACGCAGTCTTCACTGACAGTCTGCTCCTCTTGGCTGTCAAACTCTGCCTTACATGCTCAGCGCTCAGAATTAAATGTCTGAAATAAAGGGGTATTTTGGAAGTCTAAATGCATTCTGGAGAAAAGAAAAGCTATTTTTACATATCTAATTAGTCACACTTGATAGTGATAATAGCATTACTTGGATTATGCTGTGTTATTAATATTATGCAAAATACCAGATATCGGTTGTGACATTATCTTTTCTTCTTTATTGCTAGACCAGATTTTCGCCAAACAATAATTTATCCCATAAACTCTTTTTTTCATATGTTAATTTTACTGCTATTATGTGAAGACACAAGTGTACTGATGCTAGAGGAGCAGGAAGGAAAAGAAGTCCTGGCAGGAATTGAGAAGCTACAATAGGATCCTTCACTAGGCTTTTTAAAATTCAAAGGTATTAATTTGCATAGAAAAATATTAGTATGAAAAGTATTAGCAAGAAAATGCTCTGGAGGCACAGGGTTTGGGAGCTGACTGGTTACACTGCTACCCATCCCTCTGAGAAATCAAGATTCAGAGCCCTCAAGGCAGGACACAAAGGCTGTTGGAGGAGGAAGCCCCCCACGGATGCTGGGCGCGTCGCTCCTTCTGCAACTTTTGGTGTGATGGGCGAGCAATCAGTCCGAAATTTGCTGGGTGTCAGGCTAAACCACACTGGTGGATATACCCTAAATGTATGCACACGTCTCAGCTTTCCTCTCATTTTGTAAGGCAAACTGCATTGATATACATATTACTCGCTTTCTGAATTATTAAAATGTACCAACTCTCATTAAAAGCTTTTTTTTCTATGCCAGCAAGGGACTAATTTTCTTTCCTTCTTGCTTCTGCTCATAATTCCCAAGCATAAATTATATTCCTTGAAACCTAGCAGATCTGAATTAAGGAGGAAGGAACTGGCTTGTTCTTTCTCAAAAACAAACAAACAAGCAAACAACAACAACAACAACAACAAAGCCCTATTGGCTTTGAAACAATGAAATTAACGTATTTGTGAAATATGTGTTCTGCTTGTCCTCAGAATTAATGCAGAATAGCAAGGGACAGCCCAAGTACTATTTAAATTTCCACAACTCTGCTCCACTAGCCAAGAGCTTCCCATTAAGACCACTGATTACCAGGGAAGGGACCAAACAAACAACCAAACAACAACAGAAAAACAAACAAGGAGAGGTAATTGCAGTCTGAGCCATTTGCAGGCTTACCAAATGAAGTATGTGTTTAGGTTTAGGTTTATCCCAGGAGCACAAGGCCAGAAAGGGCCCCTGGACTCCAAATTCCCTTCTGAGAAGCAAGGAATGCGCAGGCCCGCTCCAGAGGCAAAAGAGGGCCTGGAGGACGAGCCAGACCTTCAGCTGTCCCAAGGAAGGATATTTCCTTGGAAGTTTTTGGGGAGCAGCTGATGGGGCTGGGCTCCATCCAGGCCAGCAGGGCAGCTGGGGAACTTCCATTGGCTTCTGTAAAGGAGGGCTTTGGGTTTCATGGCATTTAGCTTAATATCTGACCCTCTGCTCTGTGAAAATGTCGCTCCCTCTTCTTGGAAATAATACTTGTTAATTTAGGTAGGTGTTTGTGTCTTTGGGCAAAGATTTGCTATGGATTTATTTTTTTCTTTTGATTGCACCTGCTATGTTGTTCTTATTTCCAATGGATGTTTTACATTTCGCAGCCCCTAAATAGTTCAAGAATGCATTTAGGTTTTTTATTTTTTTCATGCATTCCAGTTACAACATTTGTAAAAAAAAAAAAAAAAAAGGTGCTCTAACACACCTCCAACAGTCCCAAGAATTAGCTTAAAATCATGGTGATAGCATGGTCAATATATTTCATACCAAAGTGCATTTCAAGTATTGGATCCAAACTACAGAATTTTAGAGATGTTTTCAAGGTTTGGAGAAAATTCAAAATGTTCCCTAATGTTTTACTAGGCTCACACCGCTGCAAGCAGGTTAAACAAACAGGAACACTATTGGGTTCTCCGTAGCACGGCCAGTGAATCATATCGTACTCTCGGGTTTCACTGATCTGCCCTTCCTTTGCAAGGAAGAGTTTGGATGAAAACTTCCTGTGGTACTGTGTGACTCTGTGTCTCAGTCTTTTGTTTTGTTTTTTTCCCTCTGTTTTAGATATTTTCATTTGAACCTGAGTAGTGCCCTGGAGAGCAAACTGTGCAGCCAACACATTGGTGAATTTTACAAGAGCCTTGAGAACATGCTTGGAGGTTTGGGTTTCTAAAGCTTGGGAAAAGTCACAGGGGAAACAGTAAATTCAGCAGTAAATACCAAGGGATTCAAGACAAACTTGAAAGGAAGGATATTTACAGAGAAATTGTACAGTATGTTGCAAAAGAGGTACCAGGCAAATAAACTGTCCTGACAAATGCACACATTTTATCACATACCTGTAAGTCTCCATTAAGCCCAAGTATGCTTTATCCGGTGTTACATTCTCTTCTTATCCTATGCCAGCTCCTTCCTCTTTTGCCTTATTTTTGGCTATTTGGAAACTGTCACAGTGACATTCCAGATGAGACCTGAAGAAACTCCTACATGTTAGGATATGGAAGAGGCATAATGTATTAGCTCGTTTACCTTGACTTTACTACACACTTCTCTCAAGCTTTTTATTATAGGACGTGTTCTTTTCTTCTGCTGTGACTTCTCTATTACAGTGAGCGTGACAAGACAATTTCCCTGGGCTCTCTGCTGTCAACCTGCTGTCAGCTTGCTGCTAACCTTTGGAGGTATATTGGGGTAAAGAAGTCCTTGTCCAACCAGCATTTGTTTTGAAGTGGAAATTTATTTGTGTAAAGGGAAAGCAAAAAGTCCACATGCCATTTAAAACTAGTTCTAATCTTATGTAAACTCAAAATAGAGTTTTATGTTTTAGGGCTGAATGTATCAATGAAAAAAAAAAGTACATGGAAAAAGGTTGTTCTTCACACAAGATGCATGCCCCTGTTTTGGCCCAAGTCTGCATTCGGGTGAAGTGGAGGAAAAGGAGGGCCTGGCTGGTACTTAACAGGAGATAAAACCCAATCAGGAGTTGGTAAATTAAGGCAGAATGGGAGGATGGAGCACACAAAGCACATTTTCTCTGAGGTGTTTGCCAGTATTCCTAACGCAAAATATTTCACTGTCTGCCAAAAAGAAAAGGTTATTTACACAATTGCTGAAAAGAGGCTGTGTGTTTTCTGACCAGCATTAATGCCCTGATGCCACGCTAGCTGTCTGCAGAGAGTGTGCCCCCGGCCACAGAGGAAACTGGCCGAGGCCCTTGCCGTGGAGGAAGGGCCGCTCTTCGCAATCCCTGCCTCGGCGTGGCTCGCTGAGAGCAGGCAGCAAGGGCTGCTTGTGTTCACTTACCTACTGGCTCCCAGGACTGAGCACCCTGAAAGATTTTGGCTGCTTGAATACAGGCTCTAAATTAGATGTGTGGATTGATTAAAATTATGGCTCAGGTGGGGAGGAATGAATGAGAAGCAAGGACACAAGGCAGGAGCCAGGTTATCAAATCCAGTAACAGTGTTGTTCCAAGTGGATGCAGTATGTTGAGTGTGTTTATTATTTGCAAGCAAAGGTCATAGCTTTGCTCCTCTTCAAAAGGCACTGGATGGTTACAAAACCTGATGGCATAACTTGGTGACACTGATCCTGTTATCTGAAAGGGTACCTCACCCAGGTGTCCCCAAGAATTAAATGACCCAAACTGGACAAACGGAAATGCATGTGAGTGCTTCTATAACCTGGACAGAAAAGTACTTGGACTTATCCACAGTGCTTTCAGAAATGTATTGCTAGCCCTATACACAGCATCCAACATGACCCTACAGCCTTGGATAACCCCATCAGCTGTGCCATCAGCGGGAAAAGAGCTTAGTTCAGCTTAAAGCATTGTAAGGTTCTTGTTCTTACAGCTTTCGCCTGGGGCAGTTAGTGAAATCCCATACGTCACGAGGCTGCGAAGTGTCAGGGTTTTGGAACTGCCTCGCCTCCTGTACGTTGTAACCCAGGGACAATGTGTCCAGGTACGCCCTGGCTCCCCAGCCTACGTCTCCAGCCTTATCCAGGGTTATTTGTATGTGCCATTTGACTCTTGCACGACCTGCTCTACTTTGTGTTATTATTGGCATATAAAGAGTTGGGCTGAAAGTTTTACGCACTTATGATCTGACAGGAGAAAAGAGAAACTGCAAGGTACTCCTGCTACACATGGAGCTTTTCTGATTTTTTTCTGGATGCTGAAGGTGGACTACCATTGCTGAACGTTGCGGCACAATGTGCAACACTTTCAACATCTAAAATACTTCTATTTATCATCTCCAGACTTAATCTGCCCACAGATTTGTCTATGTCTTGACCATGGCTTGTGGCAGGCAGGAAAAGGTTTACCACATCCTCTCTAATCTTGTACAGCAACTGCCTTAGTCCTCCTAGAGCAGGGTCTAGCTGGGAGCAAAAAGGGATGAAATCACAGCTCTGACTGAGCTTATGATTTTTCCCACAGCACCTCTGGAGTCTTGCTACATGCTCCGCACCTTTGCCTTAGGGTGCCTCGCTTGTGCAATGCAGGGTTTGGGCAATGGTTTGTGATGGAGCTTCCATGCGTTGATGACAGATCGAGAGAGTTACATGGCTAGAGGAGGAGTACCGGTTAAGAGGCTGTACACCCAAAGCAGTCATGAAGGGCTGTCCTCAGATGCAGGTTGTCAGCGTCCGCAACTGACTAATGCCAAGGCTTCACCGGAAACTGCACAAGTCCTTTCATTTTCCTCACGCTTCTAGGTACAAAATTCACAGGTCTGTGACAGTATCAGCTTTGCATATCCTTGTTCAAACAAGGACAGAGAATCAAGGCAGCATTTCGAAGACTTTATCCAAATAATGCACAAAAGACCCTGACAGGATTGGCAAGGCCAGCACAACTTCTGTCCCTGCCTTGAGGCGGATCTTAGAGAAGATTCATCCTCACCACCAATTGAGTCCATGCAAAAAATAACCATACAAAAGTCTTCTACACTTCCAGCACAAATACTAGGGGAGATACAGTGCTTTTCATAAGAAACAGAAGGTATGTTAAAAGAAGAAAACTCTTGGAGCTGTTCAGTCTAGAATGTCCCTGAAATCATTCACTATGAAAATGAGCAGGTTACCTTGTAATGAAAGTCGGGAAATGCCAAACTCTATAAGAGCAAAATGACAAAACTAGCCTGCTCCTTTCTGGCTTTTGACAGGTTTTAAGAAATGAACAATTTTAATTTTATCAACTCGAGAATGGAAAGTCAATCAATTACAAAAAGTCCGTTCATAATCCTCTCTCACCCACAGCTGCTTACATTGTGTTTCCTCCCTTTGATCTTCCACCACCACCTTTCAAACATGCTGCTGCTGATCACCTTGTTCCTGTACTGGGACAAGCAGCGCCTGCTTTGTAGAACAGGCCCAGAGGCTTCACTACCACTACCCTGGCTGTGATCCAGGAGCTCAATGTCTGGACAGATGGACATATGCAAGTATACGCATAGCATGGCTCTTCCAAAGAAGTGTCAGGGATGCAACCTCTTGCCCTCAGAAAGGGAAAATAAGCTTATTCTTACTCCAGATAGAGCTGGAAATGTGAGTTCCTTCTATTTTTAATGCAAGGCTGCTGCTGCATTACTCAAGGATAACAGAGACGGCACCTCAGAAAAGGGCCATGGGGTCAGCCCAGGTCCTAATAAACAGGGGCCAGAAAAGGGTGATAACTTGGAAATGAAACATTTCCTTTCAGCTACAACAATGTGCATGAGCACAAGGGTACCTTCTCCTGTACCCTTGAACCATTACCTTACATAAAAAAAATTATGAACCATAATTCATACTTTGGGTACATCCTACGTTAGTAGGCAGTATCTATCTCACTCTTTTTGTCAAAAGCAGTGGTTATATCCTTTTTTCCTCCAAGCAGAACAGCCCAACATACCCTTTTCTGATATTTTCTTAATGATCAAAATATTCAGTAAATGCCAGCCACTGCCTCACTGAGAACATACCTGGGATAGAGAAAAAGAGTGGGATTAGCCAGTGCCTTCATAAAATCTTGTATCTTCAAAGCGGAGGAACACACTGATGTCAGGAACCAAAATACCAGCAAAATTAACATTCTGTTCATTTACGCTCTTAATTATAAAAGCAACACTGCACTAATAATGATTGGAATCACTGTGGTAATTCTGCTTTCTATATGTTAACAGAATAGCCCTCTAAATCACTGAACATATCTTTGAATAGATTTGTGGACAAACTCTAAGAGAGATCTTTCTTGAGACCTTTCTTGAGATCTTTCATGTAGTCTCACATGGCATGTAACATCCAAAGACAAAAAAGTCTGGAGGCTTTTAGGCATCTGTGTTTTACAAATAGTTCTAGAGATCCAAGAAATTAGGTATTTCCTTTCTGTCCAGGCTCTACGCCTACACTGTTGAATCCCAGCCTCCACCTCAGATGGTGCTGTCCCCATCATTCTCCCTTAGACCTTTTCATTAAGATAGAGAATTAGCCATCGTATTTGGCCTGCAATCCCAGATTGAGAGATTGCACTCTGCCTGCCTAAATCCGCTGCTCCATCATTCCAGTAACATACAATATTATTCCTGAGCAAGTAAGTATGCCAGTTTTACTGTCCACAGGGAAGACACTACACCAGACCACTGAAGCATCAGGGCATGTTTATGTGCTGATACAGTCAGATCTTTCCCCATTCCGCTGGGGAGCTTCTGGTGGAGATGAGTAATGCAAAGGAGACGCTGAATTCTGGAGGCTGTTTTTTATTCTATTTGTAAATCCACCATAATTTCACCTCTGACATCACATAGGCTTCTGCTCTCCTAGTCCTTCCTAACAATGGTCATTGTGTTTGCAGTCCCCAAGTTATGACTCACACCTCTAGGCAGACACTGTTTGCACTTGGCACCTGCACCTCACACTGCTAAGGGCTATTGCCTTTTTGGTATCTTGGCTTTTTATGAGGTTACAGTGGTTCTTAGCTAGGGAAGGAAACCTGGGGCTGTATAAAGCTGCAGCAATGCAGAGCCACTCTGTTCATTTTAATTGAATTGCAAGCACGGTAGTTGCTTCTCCAGTTATGTAATGAAGTATGTGTTTATTGGGAGCTGGAAAAAAGCAAAGACTGCTATAAAGGGGCTCTACACTTTTGTAAATATAGCTCGCTATTGGGATGCTGCAGTTGGAGAGTAATTGATGAAGTCTTCCCTTTTAGTGCTTCACTTACTGCCAAAAGAGCAATGATTTCATGCAACTCTTCACTGCAGTAGAGAACCAAGTAGATTAAACCAACATTTGACATCAGTGGAGGACTAGCTTTCCTTATACGGGAGAATTTTATTCTCAGACATTTTCTTTTTGGATTGATTAGCAAAAGCTCACAGAATCTCTTGTACTGAAAGAGGGAGGATGGATCTCCTTTATGGAGAGGCTCTGGGTTATTATTTCCTTATGGTTAGAAACCTCTTGTTACTCAAAGTAAAAGTGCTCATCAATAATCAGAGTCTATTTTTTGTATAAAGATACTTGCTTGTGCTGGCAGAAAGCCAGTCTCCTCCAAGACAACTTGAAGTTAGCTCTTTCACATGGAGAAGTGACACTTCACCTTGTGACTAATTAATTTCCTAATTAGCAGCTGCCAGTCTATTATTATTTTTAATTAACTGATCAACACTGACCCATCCTAAAATAAGCAACTCTTTACTGCGAGTGGAAAAGCTGGATCCTAATATTTGTAGGTAAAGTCCAGCACAAAGGGGGAGCCCTACAAGAGCTGCACAAAACCTGAGCAAGACTGACTACCTACATTTGCACACAAGTGTTTGCTGCTCTGTGTGTGGGTCAGATATTTCCATGCACACATGCCTTTCTGCTGATATAACCCCGGCTTGCAGGCATAGCTGATCCCTAAGTGTGTTTTTCAGTATGGCTCTCAGCTGCTGTTTTTTTCTGAATGTTTGATGCAGGCTATTCATTATCTACATGTTCAAATCAAACAGTGTGTGTAGTTTTTCCCCGAGAATGACTGCATATTCTCCTTATCTGCAAATTATGTGTTAAATATTTTAAGGTAGGCTTTGCTTTATAGTATAATAACCTGTATAAACAAGTATGATCTGTTTTAACAGAAGGCTGAAGAGCTGGGCTGAATTCAATCAGTTGATCCCAACAGACTCTGTTTATGCAGCTGTGGCTTTTTTACAAACTTGCTGCGTCATATAAGTACCGTTTAAATATAACTTACTGAGAAGTATGATGGGCCATAAGCCCTGGAGCAACTGAGAAGATAAAAATAGAAGTACGGTCTTCAGGAGCCCAAGCTATATTAGACCAGGCCCTTCTCTGCCCAAAGCCTGAAGAGTGGAGGCCCCCAGGAGATTTACTGTTATGGAAGAAAAGGAGGCAGGGAAGAAGGACAGGACTGAGCCCCTTGTCAGTAGGAGGAATTGCTGGGAAGGAGCCACATCAGTCAGACATCCACTGAGGGCCCTGTCTGGGGTGCAGACCCTAGGTAGTCCTGGGCTGACAGATCCCAGCGCTCCAGGCTATCGAGCAGCCTTGAACACCTATGGAAGCAGCTTGTGCTGGCTTTAAGAGCGAGCTTATTAGTTGTGGTCTAATGTTTGTCATTTTTATTTATGTTTTAATTCTGAGAATCTTCAGTTGGAGGGCCATGGAATTGCCACCCTGAGCAAAGTCTGGTAGAAAAGCAAGCAGGAGAACAAGCTTGAACCTACTCTACACAAACTCAGCTCCAGCTGAGCCATAGACATGGGCTATCCAAGATCTCCAGATGCTTTCCGACAGAAAGAGGAGGCCATGCTAAGGCACTGCTGTCCAACAACAAAAACAACAAAAAAAGTGGAACAATGTCAAATTCAGCTTTCTGCAGAGCCAGCTTGGGGAAACCTGGAAGTAACGTCTGCAAGGTCAGTCCCTTTCGTCACAGCTGAAGGTGCTGCTGTAGGGCCCTGGCTTGCACAGAGGAGGCAGGAGAGGCTGGAGCGCTACCCAAGCCTTCGTGTCAGCGCACTTACTAATCCCCCATGTGGAAAGAACTTTTCTGCCCCTCCCAGCTCCTCAGGAAATGCTGCCTAAGTGATTTGACCTCTATCCAAAGCAGGCCAGGAGATAAGAGTGGCTCATGAGAGGCTGAATCACTAGCAGGCAGGGCTTCACCAAAGGGGTAACTGGGGGCTTCTCTTTGCCACTGCCTTCAGCGCTAGGACCGTGGCCCATGCACATCCAGCCGCCTACCCTAAGAGATGGCATGGGCTGCATCTTCACCTGGGGCTACAACCCTCATCTTTAAGCCGCCCACTGCTGTAGTGTTGGGAAATGGTACTGGAAACATCACTTGCTCTCCAAGCAACTCCTATGTGGCCTTTACAGAAATATCAGGTCTGATATATCAGGCTGAGAAAAGGGGAAAAACTTTTCCCTCCTGACACAAAAAACAACAGAAGACATTCAAAATTTCTGTGGATCAATCCAATTCTGTGGATCAATAGACTCAGAAAGATTTTTTTTTTCATTTTATTCCCTTTGTCTGTTTTTAAGCTATTGTCCCAGATTTTCCAGCCTAACGCCATGTTTAAATTTTGTATTAATGAGACAAAATATTCCTAAGTCTATTTACTGTAATCAGAATCGGAATAGACTTTGGCGTGTTGCTTTTAATCTGATTTTCTCCTTAAATAATGACACACATCCCTGTTCAATTAGATGACTCATCATTTACTTCGTCAGCAGCGTTGCTCTGGAAAACAGAGCAAAACACATTCCTTGCAATTAGCAACTTCTGAAAAAAGTTATAATCAATCAAGATTGATAGAAAGGAGCCGGGTTAAGACCCATTCATGTCATTTAAAAGTGTAGTCTACTTCACTGCAGCACCATTTTAAAAACAGCAGCACAGCTTGTGATTCATGCCCATGCCCTCCCAGCACTTAATCGCATGTTTAATTCCATTTAGCCACCTACACACACCAACTCGCTTTTCACCTTTATTGCCTGCTCTTTCATGCTTCGCCCAGGCTGAAGTGGTCCCACTGCTCTTTCAAAGGAGCAACCAGATATATCTCACTTATTTATTTATTTTGGAATTGCATCTACAGACAGCCAACTGTTCTGCAAACTTAATTCACAGGCATTTAATTTTATAGCATTCCTCAGCTAACATGTTGCTGTAAGTACTGCTAGAAGCCCCGCGAAGGTGTCGAATGGGAGGACGTGCTGCCCAGAAGCCGTGCAGCAGACAAGGCAGGGAGGAAGGTGGGGGGACTCCCTGCCTGGTCCCCCGTCAGGGCACAGACCTGCACTGCCAGCGAGTCCTGCCCCTGGGAACCCTCAACCCTTATCTCCACCACTAAAATTACTTACTCACATCATTCAGCCTCTGCCAGGCCGCCTATGCTTCTCGTAGGAGAAACCGGCTAGCACCTCCTTAGCTGGGGCAAAGCCATGGGCTCCTTGAGCTTCCTTTGCCCCCTGGCAGGGCCTCATGCAGCCATGCACCGAAGCCCATGGATGTCCTGGACAGAGCACCTGTAGCGTTTCCGCGGTTCACTTTTATCACCCATGAAGTCCCCCATCCTCTGCATCATGCAGAAGGCTTTTCTAGGCCAAGACCTTCAATGGAAGGTGTTGAGAGCCCATGAGCTTTTCAGCTTTTCTGTCCCTAAAAGCATAAAACTCCAAGTATTTACTTAATTCAACAGAGCGCCTCACCATAGGACTGTCAATTAGCTTGGCTCTCACATGCGGATTACACTCAAAAGTTATATGAATACTCAGCAATGGAAGAAAAAGGTCCAGAAGAACAAGGCTTGCAATAGAATCATTTTGAGTGAGTGAAAGGAAAAGCAAAGGAGAAAACTCAATTTCTTGGTGTGGACCAAGCATCAAGACAGGGCTGAAATGCTAGAAATCGGATGCTGTTGTCAGCAGTCTTTTGGGATCTTTTCAGAGACATTTCATCCCCTCCAGCAGCTCAAGTCAGACCACATAGGGACTCTGGAAGTCTTCTCTGCTTTAGTTTTAACAGTAAAAGAAATTAAAGCACTAGACTGATATTCCCATGTCTCTTTAAGCAGTTGAAATCAGATGATGCCAAAGAACACACCACCAGCCACTGAACATGGTTTCATTTCTCGAGCAAGGCACTGCAAACATGAAACCCACAGGGCACAAAATCATGGACCTTTGCAGCATTGCTGTGTATCTAGGAGGATAAGGAGCCATCTTTCAGGCCCCTGCAATGTGAAAAATCTGTTTATGCAGTTTTTGAGATACTCATCCAGGATGAGAAAGAATTTGAGATTCACAGTGTGTGATGTCAGTGAGTGATTTGCCCAAAGAAGGGATGGGGAAAAACAAACAAACAAACAAACAAACAAAACCAGATCTGAACATGAAAATGTGATCCATAAAATGCGAATCATTGCAGAGCCACAAGTTCAACAGATGATTCCAGAATATTTTAAGATACTTGCTTAAATATAGTATCTCATCCTTATTTTTAAGCAGCTGATGAAGAAAGAAAAACCTCCTTTCAATATACAATGAATTCAGAGGATTAATAATTTTAGAGCTAACCATGTGCAGAAGAAGATGCCTGAATGCTAAAAAATATATTAAAATTACAGACAGCATCTCAGGAGATCAGCAGAATGGGTTTCAGCAAGCCAATTCAGACTCCTCTGCCACAAAAACAATGCTGCAGCTTTGTCTCCTGTAATAGATATACCCCGTTTGAATGACTTACATGTTTATACCTTGTCTAATCAATTGAGATATTATTCAGCTTCAAGATTTAGGAGTGAACTCTGTTCTCCTCTGAGTGAATTCATTATGAAGAAAACAGTCACCAAAGCTGAGTTAACCCCCACACACATCATCATTCCCATTCTTTGGTTCAGCACCATCCCATTTTCATGACCCTGAGCCTCGCTAACCCTGGCAGAGGGGAAGAAGCACAAACCAACCCAAACCAATGCAGCTCCAGCATTGCTCTTTGGAGGAGACACCCTCGGTGAGGCACAAATGTTGGTACAAAAACAAGTGTGGTCAAAAAAAGGCCAAATAATAGGAATTTGAGCAATAGGCCCATTGCACTTATTCACAAAGCATTAGTGATTTGCTGTCACAGTCTGGAGATTTGAACAGCTGCCTGCTACTGAGGATTATTAGAATCAAAGATGAATTTCTGTTATCACTCATACCCAAATCTTTAGAGTGGGAATGTCATAGCACTAAGATATGACTTGATCTCTGGAGTTTTACTCTAATTCAGATTAGTCAAATGTTAACCTCGCCTCTAATTTTTTTTTTGACTATACTATTGTTACGTAGATGAAACAAATTTCGCAAAAGTCTAAACCTGTCTTTTGCTGTGAAAGTTACATCAAAACATTCAGTTATAACACTTTTTATTATTATATTTTCCATAAGGTAGGGAGAATTAATGTGAACATCAGCAAACATACAGACTTTTAGAGCTTCTTGGGGAGTAATTTCTTTTTAAACAAACAAGAGTAGCTGACAGATTTTCCCCAAATTGACTGCTGTGAGGTTTTCTCCTATTAAAGTACATCAAGCGAAACTGATCAAATCAGGCTGTTTTGCTAGATTCATGACTGCTGGAAAGGTCTGCAGACCTTACCCAGAGTAATTTTGCAAATTTCACTATGAGTGAAACTAAGTTGTGCATCAGTGGAGGCGGGAGGAAAGCTAAAGGTCGGTATTTAAATTCAGCAACTTTCTGATCTACAGTCCATCTACAAGCCAGCCCACCTTGTCCACGAAATATGTCATCAGGCAGGCAGTGAGCGAGCCGCAGAGAGCTGAGCATCTGTGCTGAGAAGCCACTGGGACATGACACGGGGGCCCTGGCACCAAGGCTCTTCAGTCCATCTCTCACGAGTGTCCTCCACGCTGCTGGGTGCTTCCACCTCTTCACAGATGCTTTCGCATTAGCAAGGCTCGGATGCAGTGCTAGCTGTTATTGCAAACAGTGCAAAGTCACTAGTGATGTCGGTACTTTGCCCATGAGTCAGAAGGATGTTTGCATGCAATATTCCCTCCCTGGAGCTTTATGAACTCAAGGATGAGGGAGTAGCATGGAAAGGCAGAGAGTCTCAGCATGGCTGGTCGCCAGCGGTTGTTTTCAGTGTGGAAACAGATGGAGAGACAGGAAGCACCATCACCTCTCGCTTTCCAAGGAGGGCACCTTCACTTGTATAAATGGTTGTGAAATTACTGATCAGAAAATGGGGGAGGAGTGTTTGAGTTAGCATAGACCCAATATGCAGAAACATTACCGTAATGCACATATCTAAAAAAGAAATAGCTGCTTTGAAGGGAAAGAACTGAGGGCTGTGTATTGCATAAGCTTTATTAGGACATGTTTCGGTAGAACAATAATAGAGGAACATTTTAAGAAGCTGTGATAAAGGAACATTTTAATAAGCTGAGTGTAATGGGCAATGATATGAACGGATACTTAAAACTCAAAGAATAAGTATCACACATGAGATGAATGTGAGAGATGAAAGAAGTCTCAGTGCTGCATTGCCATGCTTAGTAATATTTAAAAAAGGAAAAAGTGATTGAATAACAAGAGCTGATGTACTGAAACAGACAGAAAATGTGCTAGAGCTTCTGAAGGGAGCAGCCACCCAGGGATACCACTTGGAGGATGCCTTATAGCAGAAGGGGTGGCACATCACAGAAAATTGTATGCCAGGATTGTATGGCAGCTGGAGGAACGGAGGAGAATTTAGAGGACCTGCAATAAATCTACACATGTACAGTTTAGAGAAGATGGTAAGTAGTGGGCAGAAACTAACAGAGAATTTGAGCATTACAACTCTAACAGCAGGATATAGTTAAGAAAGGCCATACCCTTAAAAGACAAATGCAAACCCACTATGTTAACACTAACTGCTCAGATGTCCTCCCTCTGCAGCCAGCAGTGGTCGATTCAGGACACAAAGACACTCCTGCACTTTGGCCATCACAGGCACCAGGAACATCATGAGCCACCAAATACGCATGTTGCTTGAAAATTCACTGGTTGTCTCCTGCTTTTCTGTTAGCCATGACTTGATGACCCATTTCACATGAGCTGTACCCAGTATTCCTGCTTGTACTATGACATTCATCAAAATCTGTAGGTTTCTGTTCATTTATTATAGCCATCTGCAGTCCTCAACAGTACTGCCTGCAGAATTCGTACTAGTTGCATTTCATGAGCTCTTGCATGCAGGGAGGAAAAGGCTTCATCAAAAAGAGAAGGACAAAAAAAAAAAAAACCCATAACAGATAAGCTTGTTTATGGTACTATACAATGGTGAAGGTATTGGAAAACCATACAGAGTGGGAACTGTGCATTGCAGGATAAAAAGCACCTTCCTAAACCAACGGATGGAAAGGTGCTCCTTTCAGCTTAGAAAAAAGCTAGAAAATGTGCTGGCAAAGGCAGTGCTTGAAGTTTTGTCCCTCGGGCTGCTGAAGGCCTTGGAGCTGTCTCCACCGTGTCAAAATGCTTCCTGAGAGGCAGCAGGCAGTGAACCGCCGCATGCTGGTAAGCACGGATCACATCCCACGTGGTACAGCACCTTCCCTGGGCAGAAGGAACAGTTCGTTTCCCTTCAGAAAGGGCCTGGCCCCTTCCTTCTTTTCTCTGCCACAAAATCATGGCTTTATAGCACATCAAAGAAGCCCTACAGAAAATCTCCAAGAGTCTTCCCTTCTGATTTAACCTTGTCATCACAATATGAAACATGAAGTAAAAACCTAGCTGATACAATCAGCTGAGTACGGTCTCATTATCCTGCACAGCACTGAAAGCCACATAATTTCACTATAATATATAAAATGGGAGTAGAGAAGACACAACCTACAGAGCATTTTTTAATTCCCTAAATCCAATTCCTCGGTGCAATTGCTGCAGTTGTATGTCAGCTCCCACCAAAGAGAGAAGGTAGAAACAATTTCAGACCTTCTCCAAATCCACCAAACTCCTGAAGATCGCCTATAAGGAATTGTATAGATCAAACCAGACTGTTCCAACTCCAGTGGGTCTCTTACCCCTGATGCCCATTGCATTCTCCCCCCTTGCCTGAAATCACTATAATTTGATTAACAAGAAATGCTCAGTAATAAAACAGCTTGAAGAAATACTCTGTACTTCTGCAGAAGCAGAGACTTGACTATTTTGAATAAAGGAACTTCCCAATTTTCTAAAATAGCTTTAGTAAGATGAAATCATAATCTTCCAGTTCCATCTGAAAACAAAGTTTGCATGTGCCTATACAAAATTCATTAAAATAAACTGTGGACTTTTTCACACTCTCTCTTCTGTGAGAATCAGCCAAACACCAGGTGGGACGCTTATCCTTTGCTCAGCCCCCACATTTACCACTGTATATGCTCTATGCAATCAAGAAATACTGAACTCTGCACAAAGGTGAATGGCTGAAACTCCCAAACTTGAGCCACCCAGAGGTTGTACAATGTTACCTGAATGCCTCTCCAGTTTCAAGCTCCAGTGGGCCCGTGCACTAGACGGTAGTGACGTGATGTTTCCAAACTGGCATACACAAATATTTCTGAACCTGTGTTTTGTGATAGCAGATTAGCTCTGTTAGCACAGGTGGGACCAGCCTTTAAAGAAAAAAAATCCTTCAGCTGATCCAGGTAGGTTTCCAGTTTTCCCAGACACCCTTCCACAGTGGTTGAAAAGGGCATGTTTCTCAGTCATGTTAGTTCTGAGCAGGTAAGGCAGAGGTAGGTCTAACCTTGTTAGAAAGTTTGTTATGAGGCTAGATATGTGACACCAGGTTAGCTGACTGCAAAGGGTCTAGGTTTCCTGTATGCTTTGCCTTGGCCAGCTAGGCAGATATTGAAGGCAGAGCATGTACTCCTATTAGAGTCTACAGACGAATACAGAATGTTGTAACCACAAGACCTCTTTCCTAGCATAGAAAAGTCCTCTTTCCTAAGGGAAAATGTACATAAAGAGTGTGTTTTTGTGGTGGTTAAATATTATGTGCAATTATATGGCAGTTTTAGAGCCCCATGGGACAGGTGTTCAATGACAAGATGATGCTGATGAAAACATAGCTTTGCTGCCTGTGCTGTACCTGGCAAGCAGGAGCAGCACGTGAATCCAGAGCGTCCCTAGCTGAAAGCATTGCCAGGGATACACACAGCAGCAGCTTTGTGCCAGCATACGGATCCTGCTGCAAAAACACTACAGACTTGGCCTGATCTGCAGAACAACAGAGGAGTCACCAACTACGGAGTGAGCTGCTGTGGAGGTGCCCCAAGCATTCACCCCAGGAGCAGCAGCTCCAGCATGAAGCCATGAAAGCCAACAACTGCTCGTCCCACTTGGCAAGTGACTACTGCAGCTTGTGCAAACATGAAAAACATGTTAGCTGCATGTGAAAAGACTCACAGCAGAAGAGCTTTTGATGCAGCAGTTTTTAAGTTGTCATTAATTACAGACACATTTATTCTGTCTCCATTATAACCAGAGCTCATATTACAAGAGATAATTGCTTCTGAAGTGCATTTAGACTGTAAAATCATTATATTAAAAAGCAATGCACTAATAAAATGCTTATGCTGGGGACTCAGTGTATTAGTCATTCCTTTTTGAAATAGGGAATTACCGTGTGTGCAGGGCTGATGCTTTAGAAAATTTCTAGAAAGGGATTTGCTAACTGTTTCCCAAGGAGTAGTGATGATTTTCTGTTTTCTGTTGTGACCTTCCTCCCGTTCCACCAGTTGAGTCTACTATAAACAGTCTGACTTGGCTGCCTTCACCCTCTGCTGCAGCAAGAAGATAAGTAGCTTCTTAGGTTAATAAGAACTGAAACACACAGGATTTTCTACTTACACAGAAGATTTTCTTTATCACCTTTTTCCAGGCAAGAAAAACCTCTCTAGGAAAATAACTCATATTGCAAAAAAACAACAGTGTTTTATGGCCTGTTGTCCCTGGGAAAGTAACAATGACACCGCCATTCAGAGGTTTGTCTATCTATCATGAAATAAAGCAGAAATAGGAAATTCCCACTCCTCCCCAAGTCTTAAAACAGCTCAAATGTGGAATCAGGACTCAGCCAAGCCCTCACTTGTACTTGGACTTCAAATCCTGGGCATGAAAACAAATAGCACTTAAGGAGGAGAGACGGAGAAGCATTTATACAACCTCTCAGGTATGCTGGTACAAATCAATTAATCAGTTGTACCTCTCTGCACGTCTGCTGGAGGTGTATTTAAAAAGGAGGTCAAAAAAGCAATAATGAAAGACGTGGTGGGTCGGAAACATGCCACATATTTCATAAGAACAGGGAGTAGATGCCAAACAAAACCCATCCAATCTTTCATTTTCCTTGAACCAGCACTAAACCATGCACTATTGTTCTGGTATCTTTCTGAACTCGTATTGGCACTGAACAAACACGTACTTTAAATACCACGGTGTAACTATAAATCCTCCTACGAGGAACGACTCGGATGCCA
>NW_010585831.1:956726-978908 GCF_000705375.1 Tinamus guttatus | reverse complement strand
CCCGGCAGAGCCGCCCCTGCTCCTCCTCGCTGCACCACTGCTCGCCCGACACCAGCACCGCGTCCCCACACACACGTGGCCACGGCGGGATCACCTGAGGGGCCGCTTGTCCAAAGCCTCCACTGGAAATGCTTCCCACGCAGACTCTGTCCTCGGTCGTGAGCGCGTGCAGGAGGCTTGGTGGTGAGCAGGACCTTGCAGAAAGTCCATGGGAACGTCCTGGAGAAGCACACAGCGCTTCCCGGGGTAGGTTGTGGAGTACAATCAGTGAGCAATGCAGGGCTACACGCAGCTGCAAATTGCTGCTTCATGAGCAAGGCTTCATCTGGTGGAAAGGACTCTTGCACCAGTCTCAACACTCAACGCTGGGCATCAACACCCAAGGTTGGGCATCAAAACCCAAGGAGCATGAAGGCCCTGGATCAGGGAGGGAGAGGAAAGAAATCAGCTTAATTTAGGATCAGGCAGATTCTATGAGCTCATCAGAGATTGAACAAAATAATGTCTTTTCACACAAGGACTGGAACATGACCTGACCTGAGAGTCTTTTCAAGGTGACAAATGCAGAGGAATAAAGTGTATATATTGCATGGGCTTCCTGTGGAATATGAATGTATTTCTATGAGAATAAAATGTTATTGCAACTGATTCCTATAGGAAAGCATACACACAGCAACTTGTTACAGAGAGCATGATTTACTGAAGAAGAAATTTTAAAGTGGAAACATTTTTTTAAGAGATATTGTATTAGAAATATGGGGTATATTTTTGTGTCAGGAAAACAAATGCTCAGGATCCTGAAGATGAGAATAAAACACTTGAGCTACTATTTGTCATGGAGTTAGCTGTAGCTTGAAAAATCACAAATTTTTGCAAGTTAAAATGGAACCGGTAGAGAAAATACACAGAAGGCATTGCACATTTTGCACAGAAACATCGGTGCCTGTATAAAGACATGTGTACTAGATCGAATATTTTAAAAATACCTGATCTTTTTTGGAAAAAAAAAGAAATTTCCCACTCAGTTTTACATGACATCACTGCTCCTTCTCTGCACTCCAGCGCAGCTGTTCGGCAGCTGCTTCGTTCAAAGACAGTGGGTAGGTACTGCCCTCTTTCCCAGAGGACTTTTTTCCATTGTTTCACTGGCTCCTCCGCAGCCACTTTCTTCCTGTGGGAGCCGTTTCGCTTTCCAGACATGATTCCGCCCCTGCACCTGGCAGTTCAGGGCATTGCCCGGAGCTGAGGGAGCAAAGTTCACACCTCGCAGGTGCCCTTGCAAAGCTCTGAGATGCGGCATTGCATCCTGATGCATTTGCTCAAAGCCAGGGAAAGAAAAACATGCTGAACACAAACGGCCAGTACTTTACAGTATTGACAGCCTGGTACTGGAAGTTTATCAGATAGATAGAAAAAAATCCTAGCAAACTGCTTCCTAAATGGGAGAGTGCTCCCTGAGATGTTTTCCAGTATCAATAAAACAGAGCAATTTCTCAATAAGAGAAAGCTTGCGGAAAAACAGTTAATTTTAAAATGCAACGTTTAGCCTGTCATTGTTTTTTCTGACTGAAGGGTTAAAACACCTTTTTGAGAGGAGGCCCGCTGACAGCGTATATTAGAAATGATGATTACCATGGCAGAGAAACCAGAGCAGATATTTTTATTCATGCCCACAACCTGGGTTTGTCACAATCTGACAATTTGGGTTTCCAGCACCCACGGGGCCCCACCAAGGAGCTATACCTGGTGCTATATCTGGTGCTATACCTGGTGGCGAGGTGCTGCCAGCATCGCAGCAGTGACACAGGCCAGCAGGGCAGCATGCAAGGAGAGCCCCGGACGGACACGGACATGCTGCCCACTTGCAGCTGCCTTCCCCACCTGAGAAACTCGTAGGTAGAGCAGTTAGCATGGACTGAGCGCTCTGGAGCATCTCGGGTTGTTCTTAAGGTCCATCATGGCACGTGTAGGAGGGCCAGGGTCCACAGCAGATAATGCTGGCGTGTTTATAAAGTCCTGCTCTGTAAAGCAGGGCCAATCTCTTGTCGTGTGCTTATACAGCAAAAGCAGACTCTCTGCATGCGTGGGCTCCCCAGACTCTGGCTTCAGTGATGGAAGTAAGTCAGCTCATAAAGCACAAGTCAGTCTTGTCCAAGGAGGCTTTGAATAGAGATTTTATTTATCTATCTGGAGGTTAATATGTTGCATTGATTAAAAATGTGCAAACCAAAGCTTATTTAGGTTTCAGGTTGACAAATCACCTTTGGCAATATACACATAGCGGGTGACAGAAGCCATGTCAGAGAATTATTTAGCAAGTCCCGAGGGGAAAAGAGATCATATGAGCAACTGGGAAAGTGTCATAGGGAAGCAAGCAGAACAACCTGCAATATAGGTTATGGCAGCTGGGACTGAGTATATTATTTCGGATCTGCTTAAATTGGCTCAAGATAGCTTTGCCTCAGACTGAACCAGAAAAATAAATTGGGTAGGAGCTGCTTCCCCAGCTCCAAAGAGGGTGGGAAAAGCCAGGTGGCTTGGGATGCGCAGAAGGTATTTTGGAATTATGGATTAAAAGAAGAGCGGATTCTTGCTACTGTGTCACATTGCAGGGACAGTTGCCATAGCACCATTTGCTGCTAAGAATAGATTTCTGTAACCCAGCGGCGGGTCAAAATATTTGTAAGAGGTAGAATTTTTCAGGGCCAATTCAAACAAAACGCGCCTTGCTTCTGCGCACCACTGATGGGGAGCGCAACTTGTGCGTGCCAGCCTCGAACCACGATTAGCTGGTGGTGTAAAAAAGCAGCCGCGCGGTGGAAAAATCTGGGTGCTGGGGCCAAACTGCCATTTTTGGGTGAAGGAATAGCTCACCAAAAACAGCTGTGGAGGTAGCTGGAAATAGGTCACCTCGCTGAGCGCACATCACGCTACATAGAGGTTGATGGGCACAAAACCATCCTAGTGCCACGCTGAGGTGGGATCTGATCGGGAAGACCCGGCTGGTATCCCTGCCTCTGCAGCGCGGTGGGATCTGCTTCGGCGGTGGCCGGCGGCACAGCCTGCACGCGCATCGGCCTCGCTGTGAGCGAAACGCACGCAGTGCTTCGGCAACGGAATTACTACTAATAGAAAAGATGACAGGCTGCACGGAGGTGGTGACCTCTTTGTGCCTCTTAGGGCATTTCCAACATTAGGCAGTGTTCACTAATGAGAACAGCAGTTTCACCCCTCCTCTCATACATTTGATTAAATCCAAGTAAATTAACTCTGGTGACAGATGGGTAACCTGTGGACAGAGGATGCTGGCTCCTTCCTACCATTTCTGAGGGATTCTTGTATTTTAAGGGAATATCGGACAGACAGGGAACAGAGTGAGGCAGAAGCAATGGTAGCCACAACAACTGTCATCTTTGAGCAGTATCATTTAACCACCCTGACCCTCTGGAAAAATGCTGACCCAGTTTTTCCCTCTTCACACTGCTGCTGACCCAGACGTTGTTCAGCACAGGGTATTTTGCTACCTGATTAATAACCACACTCACCAAGAAATCAGCACTTCAAAACCCGGGTATATAAAGCAGAGGAGACATGCATGAGTGTTAACATTGATCAAAAAAGGCATTTTTTAAAGAGTCCCCAGCACATCAATATCTTCCTCATTGCTTTCTCACATGCTCAAGGTCCATGCACATCTTCCCACAATGTCAGCATGACCAAAACCCTTCTCAACGTCCTCGCTGTGACATTCGCATGCAGCTGTTTACTGACCACACACATTCAGTCCATGAACACCTGCACACTGCCCTCGCTTGCTGCTTCTCTTCGCTTCACACCTTCATCTTGGACTCTGCTCAATCTCTCCATTTTAGAGATGCACTTAACTGCAGTACCCTTTCATCTCCACGTATAAAGAATTTCCTCTAAAGATACATGAGAGAAGCTAAGGTGGGGCGTGAAGAAGTCCTTAAGCATTTATGACTTAGGGCTGGTCGCATTGGAGTGAGCAGATCTTTTTTTATGCCACTGGCAACAGAAAATGCAGCATGCCTTCCTCTCGACACAGGCTACTTTACTGGTCAGATAAACAAGCACGGCTTCGCTTCCGCTGACTGGGAACGAGGATGCTTTTGGTGACACAGCTCAAAAATAGAAGGCAGCAGGCGGAGGCAATGTGGGGATTTCTCGCTATCTGGAGTGTCCCACAACAAGTTCATCTTCAAAGTCTTGTGGGAGGAGTGTGAAGAAACACGAAGCCCCTCAGCAGATGAAGCTCTTTACAACTGTGCCTTCAGTGCAAGGGCTTAGCGCAACAAGGGCAAGGGTATAGCAGGAGGGTACTAGTAGAAAAATCAGAAAAAGAGCAGGAATAGGATGAACTCAATGGGGTCTCTTCTCTCTTTGCGTTTTACTTGGGCCAAACCCTCATGTTCTCCGGAGTGTGCGCTTGTAGGAGAGAGGCGCTTGGGCAGGAAAGGAATTACACGTGCGAGTAATTTGTAAGTGCAAACTTCGGCCCGCGGTGCCAAACCTCCCCCGACCCTGGCTCTGGAGGCACCCGGGACGTGCACGGGAGGCTGCAGCCACCCCCAGGATCCCATGGGAGCTTCCAGACCCATCCCTTCCCCTGGGGCACACAGGACTGCAGGGGACATGTGTGCGCCCACAGACATGGGAAAGGCAAGAGCACCCTGGGGAGCTGCTTCTGCACCCTGATGGCTGGTGTGGGCTTTTTGCCTCCCACCTATAGCTCTACTCTAGATTAGTAATAATATTTATCTATATGACTAAGGTACTGTGAAACTTAATGATCACGTTGCAGGAAGTTTAATGATAAGTTTACAGCTCGTTGGTATATACACACACATATATATAGAGAGAGAGAGTCATTATCTCTATAGAAATGAAAGGATTTGGGACATAACAAGGAGGAACTTTTCTTTCCTGGCATCTGAGATATGCTGAATGTATATACCAAAAACACCCGCCAAACCTTCTAGGTTAAGGAACCAGCACCCTCTCACTCCACTGCAGCATCTTCTCAAACACATCCCGCACTTCCTACCTTTTCAGTCTTTGCCCCGGTTCCTCATCTAGCTTTCCCCCCAGCCCGCTATGCTGTTTGCTGCTTTCTCTTCTGGTTTTCCTCCCACTTCACTCTCCAGCTCTTTCTCCATTAGAGTTAGCAGCTCCAGACACGTTAGCTGTCACCGACTCTTTCTGCAGTCACCTGTGCTGCTTTCTGTGCCTGCATCGGATCGCATTAGCATTGAGGTGGGAAGCTAATCCGGGAGATGATAGCGATGGTGGAAGCAATTGGATTTGAAGCCAGTCTCCTGTGAGAAGTGATGCATGTACAGAATATATACTGATGCTGGCATGAAGAAGAGAGAAAAAGAAACACCTATTTTTTTTTTCTTTGCACTCTGGGCTCTCCCAGAGATGTATTTGCTCATGCATTTTTGCTCCTGGTAATCATGCAACTCACAGGAAGTCTCTTCATAAAAGAGATCAGTGAAAAAACAGCAGTTTACACAAGTCAGACATAGGCATAAAGAGACTGTACACTGGAAAGGAACATCTAGGGCCCCATGACCTAATGTTTAAATTACATCAAAATGCAGAGACAGTCGATGTTTTCTGTTTTAGCATCACTGGAACATACCTGGTACTGACAAAATATCCTGCAGTTTTATAAAAAGAGCATCACCATTTACAAAAAATATTTAAAAAAATCTTAAACTGCAATGCAACTCCTAGAAATATGAAAGCAAAACACCAAGAAGATAAATGTATAAGAGCCACAAGCAACACCAAAGCTGTCTCTTTCCAGCTTTGAACAGAAACATGTTTTGACCTGGTGACTAGAGTTTGGTGACATCATTTGCCAAGTCTCAGCAAACTGAGATTGATAAATTTAAACTGCAAGTTTGGGAAGCCATTTTGGCTCCTCCTCCACAGAAGTGTCAGAACAGGCACTTTCTAAACAGTGAAATTTCATTTCCAAATGCACTGTTTAAAACTTTTTTAAAAAAGTTTTGCCATTTTTGCCCAGGTTTGACTGACCTAGCTTCCACCTAAGCACCCAATACCCTCCAAAGCTAAAGCTGATCCAAAAGGCAAGCCCAGGACAGGCTGAGCTGTGGGAACTGGCTCCATCAGTGCCCTGCTTGGATGGACAGTCGTGGGACAGAAACAAGGACAGGGAGGTGGGCAGGACCTCGCTGTCCAAGTCAAAGCCAACCCAGGCAGGCAAAGTTGTTTCTCAAATCACACGTGGTCTTGGTTTTGTTCCTTTCCAAGAGGTACACAATGACTGCCAGAATACAGTACAAAACCTCTTTGCCAAGACTGGTGTTTCAGAATAAAAATGTCTTAAAATTTTTATTCTATCCCCCCTGCTTCCCAAAAAGTTAGAAAAAATCATTAAAAAGAAAACACAAACTTCCGCTCCAGCTGAGTTTCCCCCATTTCTTCTTGGGTTGGGCATCGGAGGCAGTGCTGCTGACACGCTCTGCTCCTGCCGCCCTTGCACAAGAACTGAGATTTTCACTTTCTCCTGCACCGAGGAGTCACTTGCTACCGAGGGTCACGGAAGCCCCTGGCCTGGATCAACCTGGCACAGAGGGTGGTTTGAACCCTAGCTGCAAAAGTCCTAAACGGAGCCTGAAACGCAAGGTGGAGAGAGGTAGTACAGAAAGACAAAAAGCCTGGAATAGAACTACTGCTTCAGAAACATGTGTGAGAAGGAAGTAGGGATCAGTGTCCTGTTTTGGAGTATCCTACAGTCAGGTACAAACAAGACTCTACTAGTGCACTGTGCAAATATCAGAGACACATGTTCATGTTGTCCTCGTGCTTTAACTTAGAAGGAATTAAAACAACTATAATCTACAGCGTTTTCCACAGCATCCTGCACCACCTCAATGCCTGCAATAGAAACTTCAGAGAGCTGGAGTTGCCTGCATCACCCAGCTGCAATCCCAGGGAAGGACTGCATTGCTCTGGCTTTGGCCGGAGGTTTCCCTGGGCTCCTAGAGGTGACTGCACTCTCTGGATGTTTTCCCAGTCTTTTGGAAATAAGAACGAGTGCTGCTTGTCCTTATTTCCTTAACTTGGCAACCCAGAGGTTTCAGGCAAGCCTCCTTTTTTGCTGCCTTTTGTAAGATGGATATTTCCACCGGCTTTCGCACGGTCGTGCTGCGGAGGAGCTGCGCAAAGCTCGCCTGCCCGCGGCTCCCAAGTGGAAAGGGCACAAGCTCTGCATCCCTCATCCCGCAGGACACGTTGTCCAAACCTGCCCAGCATGCGTGACCTCCCTGCTGGAGCCATGACCCACATGCCAGGTTGCAATACACGAGCACACTGCTGGAGCTTAAATCACCCCATCACTACACTGTGTCTCGTTAGCAGCTTGGCAACTTCACATTAACTAATACTAATCAGAGTATCCATCACTGAGATAGTGCCGTAGAGGTGAGAGCTCTGGATCCCAGCCCCCAGCTCCAGGAACATCCCTTACACCCATGGGCTTCATGCTCAAGAGTGCTACTTTGCATCTGTGCTCTCCACAATTTCCCTTTAGTATCTCTTAATTGAGATGTTTTAAGTAATCGTAGAGCAGCTGCAGTGCAAGTTGCATCATCTCAGATATGAAGTCTATTACTGAGACTGTTCCCCTTGGATTGTCTAGGGCCTTGACACCTGCTAAGCCAATTAATAAGAAGAAGAACATTTGATGTTAGCTAACAACACCAGCCCGTTTTCTCCATCCTCCTATTCCTTCTTTGCTCTCTGCTCTCCAACGCATACACAGCTCTTTTGTTTGGGAGGAATTAGTTTGTGAACAGAAATACTACAGTGAAAGAAATCAGTCATGCTGGCTTCTTTTCATGAAGTCCTTTGCCACTGCTAGCCATGAAAAGCCTCGTGCTAAGCTATTGTGTGAAGCTACAGAACAAAAACCCGCCTCGCTAGCGCTATTATTTTTTGTCTCATTGCAGACAACCCCTCCACCGCCTCCACCCCCATAGGAAATTAGTCTCTTCCCTAAGAGAGATGCTCCCTCTGCCAGTTTCTAGCTCTGTAAACAACCTTTTTGAGAGGCAATTCTTAACACAGCTGGTATTACATACAAAAAATAAGTTTACTTTTTGTAATCACAGTGACTTCACTAATGCTAGACAGAGTTTTCTCTTTCCTATAGAGAAAGCGTTGAATGCATTTGTGTGCACATTCATATGTTGTGTAGTTATATTCATGCATGCATACATTTGAGATGGTTTCAAGCTGGTATTTTATGAATTTCTAAAGACTCCTGAGAGAGGCACCAGTGAAAAGAGAACAAGTCCTTGTCTTGATAGACTGGAATAGCCCTTCTGTACGTGTGTATGAACTGCAGGCAGCCACCTGCATGTGAGTGTGTTCCTGCTAGTCACGAAACGATGCATCCCATTCAACAAGATGCACAAATCCATGCCCATGCAAGCAGAATACATGTATTCTGCAAGCTAGGTGGGTTACTAGCTTTAGCATGTTTCACTGTCTGTTATGGAGAAAGTTTTCTTCTTTTTCTTTTTTTAATTTATTAAATTCATATACAGTCAAATTCTAGCTAGGAAAGGGTGGGCTTTTTTTCTCCTTTGCATTAGAAAACCACTTTGGAGACCGTTTAATTGTTTGGGGTCGGATTCAAAGACGAACGTGCTGTTTGCAAAACAACGGAGCGGTCCTGCCGTCACAGGGTACCCACACAGAGTGCTGCTGAGCCAAGAGGCTGCAAACAGCCGATGTGAAAGGGAGCAGCTGGCCAAGAGCCGAGCGGCCGAGGAGCGCAGCGCGGCCCCGCAGCGGGCAGGCTCGGCACCGCCACGGAGGGACCTTCACGGTTTGCCTTTCGGGTGGTTTAGTTAGAGGCCATGCTGGAGAGGCACTTGGACCGAGCACAGGCCTCCGAGAACAAACAAAATAAAATTTTAAGGATTTCCGTGAAAGGGACAGGAAAAATCCAAGATTTTAGCATTCGGAGTTGTAAACATGCCTTTATTTATTTAATTCAGGACAAGTTTATCTGTGCTGTCACGTGTGCACCCCAGAGATCCAGCCAGGGAGTTGGCAATACGTTTATGTTGGTTATAACCATGAGATATTTTTAAACGGAGCAGAAGGAACTGCGCTGTGTCCTTGCCTGACACAAGCAGCACATTTTCGGAAGCTTAGGAAAGTATTTTTGCCCTTGAAAGGGCGCGTGCATATTTTAGGCCTTATTTCCAATATTAGAAATCATTTTTTTTCCTGTATGCAAAAAGCATGTAAAAAATGCTGTCAAAGCATGTAGAAAATGCTTTGAACTCATAGGAAGCAGATATAGTTTCCCACAGTGAAGACTGACTCCCATAGAGGAGCTGCTTCCGGAGTCCCCAGGAGACCACCAGCTTCCTTCCTTGCTCTGCTACAATTTTCCTGCACTGGTTTTCCAGCTGGCTATTCCTGTGCTCCCTGCTTCTTCGCCTATCAAGAACATGACAGGGCATCCCCTGGGAGCCCTGAGCATTTGCTCTTGGGCCCTGGGACGAAAGGCTCAGTGAAAGTCCAGTCAAGATTGCAACTTAATTAAAGCACTTCAATTATTTAGGGAAAGGGGAAATGTAAAGCAGAAGCCGCCATCTGTTCTTTGCAGTCCTTTTGAAATTTCCATGTCAGTAACTCAGCATAATTTTTGTGCTGCTGGGAAGTTTTGCTCAGCTATGAGTCTCTTCATGCCTCCCCTGTTGTAGATAGAAGCAGGTAACCCTCCTACCAGCCACACAAATCTTTCAGGCCAATGGCCTTATGCAACAGATATTGACATAAACGAAGAAAACATCTACTAATGTTTACCCCAGGATAAACATCACCATTAGCATGTTATCCAACACAAATCAAATGGGAGGAATCACTTATACCTTCTCCC
The DNA here is from genome assembly GCF_000705375.1 of Tinamus guttatus. The sequence goes on along the minus strand of NW_010585831.1, from coordinate 968,956 downwards.
TTAAAATGCAACCCAGTTGTTTGAGAAAAGGGTAAATCACAGGGACAAGACAGCTAATTTATTGTCTCCAGGTTGGAAGCACTGAAACAAGTATCACAAATAGTTCTAGTGTCCCTTATATTCATTTTTAAACTATTCTGTAAGAGCCGCTATGCAAATATCACTTGGAAAGTTTTTGGCAAGACGCAGGACAACGCGGTGCCTCCACATGCAGCAAGGTGGAAGGTCCACTCCATGCTGCCTGGGAACATCGTGGGGGCCAAAATGGCCCAAAGCTGCTTCTGACCCATGATAAACCCAGGGCTGCAGTAGCTCCTGCCATTTACCAGGCCACCTATTGTACTTTCAGACCTGCAGCTGAAAAGCAAACAAAAGGTTGAGATCAAAGCTGTGTCCCCAGGCCTGACAAACAGGTTACACAACGCGGTCACTAGCTATAACCACAGCATGCTGGCCTCACACTGCCCCAGACCTGTATTATGTTGACAACCCTCAATGCTTGAGACTAGGAGACGCGACCAAAACTCCCTGCAGCAATTTCTTCTCAAAGGCAGCCATACCAAGCACTGGTTTACAGTAAAAGAATGGCTGCTTATTTTCTCAGCAAAAAAACATATTTGAAGAGATGTAAAGGCATGCAGCCAGCAGATGGCTGTGTTTTGGTTTGAACATTACTCCTAGCAAGATGAAATTTTTATGGATATTCAACAAGACAGAGGAGATAGACAGCTAGGGCACCTGCAAACCTTGGCTAAAAACAAACCACAGCTATTGGGGATAGCTTAACTCATTTTGATGAGGCTGCTCGGTTTCTTTAATAGGCCAGAGCAGTGGATGCGAGGACACAGGATGTGCACAAGGACCCCACTGCCGAGACAGGGGCTTAGTTCACACCAGGGGCTGTCACTTTCAGAAGAAAACTTGGAAACTCAAACATCCTAGTTTAATATTTTGAAGGGTAGGACGAGAAACGCTCCCAGAAACATAACCCAAAGTTGAGATTTTCTTCCAAGGCATGAAACCTTCACACAAGCATGAAACTCATGCACCTTCAGCAAAACCAGTGATGAGCAGTAAAGTGCCCTGCAGATCCCCAGACACATTACTAATGGAGAACACACAATAAAAAAAAAAGTTTTGTCCTGGACTCCTCCTTCACAATTTTGAGTGGTATTTCGGTAATTTGGTTTTCCAGAGACAGATACCTTGAAATGAAGGACAGAAGACGCAGCACAAAGAGTCTTTTATTGAAATGGGTTAGGATGAATTTCCCCTGCCCTTTATTCAGCACTTTTACTGAGGTATTTTTTAAAGGCAGGCATAATCCTCTGATGTTTTGATTTGAAATATCATGCAGAAGGTTTATTTACTGTTTCAATTACTTTGATTTCTGAGCCTTTCCCTGCTAACTTACTTGCCCTAAAATATCACAACTGAAGGTGACCTTTAACTGGTCATGGCAACTCCCCCTCTTTATTGTCTCATTGTTCTTTACGTTGAATTTCATTAGTAATAGTAACTCAATAAGCTGGGTCTAAGTAGGTCATTCCGAATTTAGTTACTGGCCTCCTTTCACATAAACCCAACCTCTTTATTTGTCTGCAGCCACACTAAGCTGCAGTCCCCACGTTAGGACTGGTGCAGAGTCTAAATGTTTCATCCAAGATCTCAGCGCATGCATTAGGCTCTGTATAAACGTGACGCTCTGCTACAGGCACTGTCACAAGGGTCTTAAAATCCAAATAAACAACAAGAAAGGTGATTTTGTTTTACAAATCAGAACACAAGGTGCTAAGAGCTGATATATCTCTCCTGAGTCCGCGGCAGAGCACAGGAGGGACTAGATCAGTTCCAACCTGTTATACCTTGCAGTCCACTTAGCTGACAGCTTAGTGTCTAAAACTGGCTTTGATTTCCCAGTTAGATCTGCAGCCAGCAGATTGCTTCCTCAAACACCCTTGCTGTCTCTCTGTGCAGAGTGGTAACTTACCTTTGCACTCAGAGCTAGGGAAACTTGTCAGGGTAACTGGTGCGACTTCCTGCTCTGCCTGCAACATGCAACCAACACAGCAGCACACAAGCCCCAGTGTAACCACCACTTGTATAGATCCAAGCGAAAAAGAAAATCCCCAAAACACACACACCATCCCTGTGTCTCTCTTTTGGAGACCCTGGCAGTCTCCAAAGTGCAGTACCTGAGTACTGAAAGTCAGTGAGATAACCACCAAGGGGAGCAGACTGATTTAGAGCAGAAGGACTTTGCAGAAGCCAACTTTTCCAGACATCTCTTAAGTTACCAGCCCAATACAGGGGGAGGCTCCATGCAGTGAGCTGACGAAGGTGGTAAGGGGAGGAAAGAGACCAAAGTGGCTCTCTGCAATGGACACTATGCTCAAGTACTACATGACTACCTGTTCCAAAGAGAGGAGTAACAGCAGCAAACCAGGCTGCTCTTCCTGGGACTTGCTATCTGCAGATGTTATTGGCACCTTTCACAACTATCTCAGAGAGTCCCAAGTTATTTTCCACAAGCTGTGACAAGGCAAAGTTGTGCTGGCCCAGAGAGAAAGCATAGAGGGATTTTCCCGATCTTGATTTTATGAAAGCAGCATAGAGGGGGGAAGCTCATTCTGGGGCGTTTCAGAGGAGGAGGGTAGAGCTCTGCCAAAGCCACCGTCCCAGGAGAGCCGCAGAGGGGGACAGTCCTGGCAAAGGGCAGGACTGAGCCCTGACAAAGTGGGTTCTTCTGCACCCGCTATTCTTAAACACACTGTGCAGAAGAGGCATACATTTTTCCTGGAGTTTTCCTGCTTCTGGAATATACACAGTTTTCTGTGCAAAACTGATGCATTTATACAAATACCTTTCAGTTGCCCTCAGAGTCAATGTACTTTGTTCATTCCGAAGCTTGCAAGCACAAATAGTTTAATTTTGTTTGAGGTAATGTTCTTGCTTCACCACCAGCTGCTATTAAATAGAAAAAAATATGAATTCCAACAAAATGCCCTTTTGAGTGCTTTTGGTTTTGTTTCAACCAAGATGCTAACAAATTAATTTCTAAAAGATAAAACAAACGTGTTGTACTTCCTAGATCTGTATGCCAGGCACTCTTGTCCCTTCATATTATGACTGGATTGAACAGCTTTGCTACAAGAAGCATTAACAACATGCCCTGGAGAATTTTCAGGTCTTTTTATAGATCGGTTGACTTCTGTACCTGGTATAAAACTACGGGTGCTGCTAACAAACAAGGCCATCCTCTTCTATGTTAAAACACATCCATGCTCCTCATTTCCACATGAAGTCAGAGTGGAAAATTTCAACCTGAAAAGCCAGAAAGCTAGTTTCTGTCAGATCTAAACTTGCTGAAAGTTTAAATAATGCTTCAGGAAAGGTTTTACATCGTACTGTTTTACCCACCTAAGCTAGAAATTAATAAAGAAGCATTCTAGAGAATTACTTGTGGAAAATGAACTCATCAGGAACGAATGTGTAAGTGGAAAATCCTTGGCGTTACAGAGCTGCAGACGAATCAGAACCCACAGCTAATCACTGTCCCCAAATACACATTATTTCTTTCTATTTTACTCTTAGCTTCCCTTTCTCTTACACCCATGCACACACATTGCACCAGAGCAGAAACAGGATTTCCTCCCCACCAACAGCAGAAGCATTTAAAATACCCAGCATCTGACAACCAGAGCCATATTAATATATTTCCATGAACGTGATGGCACTTGTCAGCCTCTGGGCAGGAGTGTCGTGTCCCGTCCTGTCCCACTTTGTACAAGGCACTGCCCTGCAGCAGGGACATCAGGAGGCAGGGTCAGTAGGGGTTGATTATTCTTGTTATACTTTGTCTAGATGCGGCTTGCCCCATGAAGGACCACATGGGAGGTGATCATGTCTCTGCATGAGCTCCTAAAGCCACATGGCTCCCGAGGAGGCGCTCCCGAGACCTCATAACATCACGAGCACCAACTCTTACTCCATCGCTAGACTTAGCCAACATCACATGGCACATCAGTGGTGTGGGGTGTTTTTTCTTTAAAGAAAATCTTCCATGAGCTAAGCAGGGCAAATGTTTTCTGATCTACTTCTCAACATTATTTCCTGCAAGAACATCCACACACTTCTATTACAGAAAAGCAGATGCATTTGCAAGAAATAAGCAGGAAAGAACTGCATCAAGCTTAAAGACATCATGAACCTAACGTTATTTTGGTGCCTTCTGCTACTAACATTGGGCCTGTTTGTTTCAAAGCCTGCTCTTCTAATTCTGCTTGTGAAGAATCTGATGATGGGGACTGCTAAGTCCTCAATACTATTAAATAAAGGAAAAAAAGTGAAGAGTAAGCAAAAAAAGCCCTAGAAGTTCTTTACACACTAGTACTTTTAAGGAATTTTTACAAGGCACCAGCTCAGTTGATTGTGCTCAGGGATCTTCTGCTTCCCTCCTAGCTTGCAACTTGCCTGAGGTGCTTTTTGCACAGCTGTTTTCACACTCTGTTTTTGCTGCCTTCCTCCAAGGGCTCTGCTTTCCCAAACAGAGGATCCATAAACCAAGACACTGGAAACAGGCCAAAGCATTTCAAATTAACAGACTTGGGTAATTTGTCAGAAGCTGGCGGATCCTGGTGCTAGTAAGAGAAGTAAGAATCTGCTTCCTGAGTATCTCAATAAATATAACTGCAAACGTAAACGATATTTATTGAACGCGGGTGGTTTCATCTCATCTCACCAGGGTTCAGTGCTGTACTGAACCAGCACTTCTCAGGTCACAGCCCTCATGCGAGACAGTCCTGAGCGTGGTGGGGAGGATGACGAGCCCTTGTCACTGGAGGCTGGAGATAGTGGGGGGCTCCTTCATGCTCACTGCAGGTCGCAGGAGCAGCGTGCCAGGCCCGTCCACCTCTCCCGCAAACCAAACATCCCCTTTTAAAGCAGCAGCCTCATTTCCAAAAGCCAGAATAATGGTATGACTGGATTTAACTGCCTATCCTTGGAAAGAGAATTACTTTTATAGTGTTTACTTGCTTTAGTCTCGGCTTGTCACTGAAGAATAAAATGAAATAAAATTTAAAAGTTACTACCCTCATAATGCACCAGAATTTTAATTATTTAGCAATTCCCAGCCTCCCCAAGCCATTCCTCCCCTACCCTCCCTTCCTCACCACCCCCCTGCTCTGCCCTCCACCCTCCCCCGCCAAAAAAACCTACTTCCTTGGAGGAGGCATTCCTCCAAAAACTTAGGAACAGAGAATGACATTTTGGCTGCTTGGTCTTTAAAGCAGCTTGTCTGTCAGTCCACAGTAGCAGGCAGCCTGGGAGCCTAATCTGCTTTGCACGTGGCCTTGCACAGGACACGGCTGCCAAGGGTCCCCCCAGGCCTTGGGCAACATAATCTGTGAGCATCTCACTTGCTCGCTGCATAGCAGTAGCAGAGCTTTGCTCCCAGGTGCCACAAGCAAACTAGCAAGAAAACACCGTGCAGCCCCATTTCTGCATTTGCTGTGGGTCACTGCACTACTTTCTTCTCAAGGATTTTGTTAGCGCGGGTTCAGCTGGGTGACCAGGCAACAAGTGAACCGCACGACCCATGGAGACGAGAGTCGAGCAGCCTCCTGGCAGTATGAGATGTTTGACATTAGCAAACATTCAGATGTATAAAGCAGAGACATGGCACAACACTCCCACAGAAGGTGGGGGGCAGGCTATATCACCACAGAGCTGCCTTCATCACAGTCAAAAGCTGTTTAAGTTACTCTTCCCTCCTTTATACTATCTGCAAGAGACTGTTTTGAATTGCCTTTTGTCTCGACATTGTTGCCATAACTCCTTGGCCTTGGCTCTGGGAAAACCGTGATGTCAACTCCAGGTGTTTCGTCTCCCTACAGTTATCTGCTTCTTGACCTTGGCACCCCATCTCTGGGAGGACTGTGAGATTTAGGACACGAGGCCCAAACAATGTCCAGCAGTGTCTATGGAGCAGCGCTGGCACCAGAAGCACCAGAGCATGCAGAGACTGGGAGCAGACTCTGCAAAACAGGGACATAAAAGGACTGCGTATTCCCCCCGGGGGAGTGCACGGTGGTTTCTTCCCAGGTGTGTGCAGTTTCTTCTGGGGCGCACGGCTTCATTCCCGGGACATCACCTGCATCGAGGTGTGTGGAACAGCACCTGCACCGAAGCAGAGCCAATGACACTTCACTGGACTGGTGGTGGAGGTAAATATAATCCTGCCGCATCTCTCTCCCGCTTGCTCATCTTTTCCTTCCTTTTCCCTTTTTTTCCTCTCTGTCCTATCATGCTTATGAGAATAAAACTTACAAGGTTGTTTGGCATTTGGCCTCGTCTGTGTCTTAATCTTGCTCTTGGGATCGTAGAGAAACCTCTCCTGACACTGGATCGTGACACTATCCCACTAACATTAGTCCTTCTCACCAAGCAGGGGTTGTGCTGCTGCCACATGGGATGAGCTATGAAAAATATATTTTAAGAAATGCTCTTACATGGAGTTGCACTAAACACACAGATGCAAGATCAACAGTGATCCACCCAGAGGCCATCTTCCAGAGTCTTCTTGTGAAAATGTTGCATCAGGTCCAATTAATACCTTTTTTTAATCCCTTCTGAAATAAGCGCTCCTTGGAAATGAAACAGCCATCATTTCTGCAGCAGCTGCAGCATCCCTCATGTTCCCCCTCGGCCACAGATGCTCCTGCTCTTGCTCTGGTGCAGCATCGCGGCTGCTGTCCCCCTCCCAAGGCCCGCATGCTCCAGCCATCTACGGGCTCATGGAGTACATGTCACAGCATTGCCGAGCTTGCGACAGGGAGGAAGCAAGCGGGAAGCGCTGCACGACGGGCTGAATGCCGCCGGCAACCTCGTGGAAGCCCAGCGCCGCTTTTCCAGCCGTTTCCTAGGGTTGATTTTAAGATTTTGCTTTACTCCTCCTTTTTGCTTATATACCCGGGGCCAGGTGGTACTCAATTTCCATCCCTAGGCTGCAAAGCAGGGCTGAGAATTCATGAGAGTTGGACCTTGCTCAGATCTCATGCCTTCTCAACCAAGAAGATCTTCTCACAGCAAACATGCTTTTGCTGCCCCAAATCAGGTTTCACTTGAGCAATGAGGAAGCAAATGCAAAGTGTGACACCCATCTGCACTATTTCCTTGCCCCCCTCCAGCTCTCTTGTTCGGCCAGTTTACCTCCAATCTTTGCAAACAACAACAAAAATCCCCTTTCTAGCATTGATCAACCGGGAGTCACTCTTACGTACAAACCACACACCCGTGACCAGGGACTTCCAGGAACACTAATCTCTTCACATGCTACACGGCGGTGCTCGTTCGTGGCGCGATGATTCACCACTGCTGATCCTACGGCTGCCAGCGGCACCATGGAGAGGACGCGTCCCCTTCCCTCCACTGGGTCGCTTAGCGACCCCTCAGCAAAACAAGCGCCGCCGCTGAGGTATTCAGAGTGCGGCCTCTCCCGCAGGCCCGAGCGCTTTGCCGAGGCACCTGTTGTGCGCCCGCTTGGGATTTCTGCCCCAGTGATAGGCTGGGTATCACCCACACCACAGCTCCAAAAGCAGGGCTGGGAGGCAGCCGGGTGGCTGCCCCACTTGGAATAAAGTGAATACCGCTCGGCGGACCCTCAGCTCCACCACTTATCCCATGTCTGGCACCCACATGCGCACCCGCTTCCTCCCGCGTCTTGGTACAGCTCGCATCATGAGGACTTCACAAAACAGCTCCCAGAACAGCTCTCATATAAGATGGCAGCTTTCTGTGCGCTTTAAAGTCTGAGATACTACTATGAATGTACTGTCTTAATCACACCATACCTCCTAGCTCTTTAGTTTTAGGTGTTTGGAGCATAAAGGACCCAATTTCCCTTCTTTGCTTCTACCTCAAGAGCAGAAAGCAGCATTTTCATATTTCCTCACACATTTAAAGTAAGTCTTTCCTGTTGACGTGAGCTACAGCTGAGAAGATGCAGTGTTTCAGCAGCTCTGATGCTAGGTATTATACCCAGGCAGGAGGAAATGCCCAGTGCAACCACTGATGAGAGCTTTGTGGAGGGCACTTGCTCTGCACCACAGAAATCCCACAGCAGAGCCAGCCCAGTTCTCACAGGCAGCACCGAGTCACCCAAAACACAAGGCTCTGCTCTTGCACTTCCTGTCACAAATGAGCTGCCCGTCCAGCACAGGCCTCTTCTGCAACCAGCAAACAACTTCCTTCAGTGCACAGCCCTGACTCATCCCCAGCATCACATCCTGCCCCGTGAATGAGGCAAAGGTTTTGCAAATCAAACAGCTGGATCATGTAATTATCAGCAGCACCATCAGCCAGGTGCACACGGCTGCCAGCAGTCCTTGATAAATTTTTAATTGTTTCACTTTGTCATGATATTTTCCTTTTGACTTCACTCTTTTGCATAATTATATACACACAAATCTATCCACATGCAGAAGCTTCTCAGAGAGACTTGACAATCCTAGAAGGAGAAGCACAGGATTAGAGGTGAGAGGAAAGGGAATTTGGAGTGCATGTGCTATCTGATGTGTAATTAGAGATATGGAAGCACCAGGGAGAAACGGGAGAACCATGGACAGCCAGAAAATGCTGAGAAAGGAAACCTGCAGTTTGCTGATCCATTAAGTTTTAAAACATAAAACCACAGCTCAAACAATGCATGAGACTTGCAGGAGTTTTGTTCTTGGGAGTCACTTTCCAGACAGGATGGCGCATTGAGCCAGTCGGGACAAAAAGCAGAGGCAAAAAACTCACACAGTACTGTACTGGGCAGAAACGAGACATCTTTCCGTCTCTCCAAATATTCAACAGAGTCAGATGATTCCATAAAAGTTGCAGACTCTGAGATTTTCCAGACCCAAATGGGTGAAGCCCTGAGGCAACCTGGCCTGACTTCACAGCTGGCTCCGCTTTGAGCTGGAGGCTGGGCTAGAGACCTCCTGAGGTCCTTCCCAGCCTGAATTATCCAAGGACCCTGCAAAAGTCTGACCAACAGCTAGAAAACATTCAGCATCTCACATGTAGCTGAGACTCGGGTCCTCTAACACATGCATATAATGCACATTTCCAGCCTCCTTGACAACAGTGGAGCTACCTATGTGAAGAAGCTGAGAAGAATTGTGATCCTAGTTCTTATCTTGCTCCAAGTGATGGTTGGATGTACTACAATACCATAAATCACACTCTTCCCAAACCACTCTGATTAGTAAGTTTCCAGCAGCGCAACAGGAATTAAACTGTCAAAAACAGGAATCTGCCAAGGCAAGTTTAGAACAGTCATGTTGCAAACACTTAAGAGGTTTTGGGATAGTTGAAAACATAACTGCAGCTAGCGTAATCAGAAGCTCCCAGTGATGTGTGACAGCCTACATCTTGTACCATTGAATGGTTTTAACACACCCACTGCCCAGCAGAACTCCATTCTGCATGGCACTGTGCATGTTTTCCATAGGAATGGCTTAATCCTGTTCTCACATACCGTCTCTTGATAAAAAGTGATTATGCCAACAATTCAGGACCTAATGCTGCCTTTAGCATCAAAATCCCCTCAAGAGCCAGAAGGAAGCAGGGGACTCCAACGGCCTTACGCCTGCATGCTTTACAAGAACATCCTTCAGGGCTGGAGAGCTATGAAAGGAAGCAGCCTTCCTTGGAAATGTTGCTGTTACAGACCCCTCCCATTTTGCAGCATGGGCACCATCCTTCTCATACACAAGTGGCAAAGGGATATAAAAAAAATACAGCAACTCGTCGGTTCCTGCCCTCTTAACAGCAGATATTTCTGAACTTTCCAGGGGCGCTTTGCCAGACTGCTGGACCACTGAAGATTTGACTTCCAGCTCTGCTGAGAAGGTACAAAGTTTGTACCAAGAGGCCTTTTCTATGTGCATTATAGAAGCTACTTCAGCAATGTAGTCTCACAAAAAATGGAGATCTTGGTGATTTTTAGCCTCATGGCTTTGATGACAATACATAAACTCTTCGCCCCCAGTGCAGTTTGTTTGCTTTTCTGGGGTCAAAGTTTGCCAGTGTTATTGAGGTGGTATTTCAGATTTCTTTTCCAGACTGGGGGTTTGTGACATGTGAGCAAACACTGATGCTCTGTCTACAGAAGCTGCCTCATCCGTCCTTTTGCCACCAGCACAGCGAGGATTTAACTTTATTTCCCTACTGAACCACCTGCCAACCTCTTCCCACTGCCCCAGACAAGCCTACCGCTGCCGGGTGGATCTGCCTGGCTCTGCAGTAGCAGCATCCACTGCATGTGCTCTTTCTGCACACAGGGCTGTTCTCTACCCGTGATCAGCCAGCACCACGCTGCAGAGGATGAGGTGGAGCAGAGCTCGGGGACTTACAATGGACAAGGGAGAGCCCCCAGCTCGCGTCCATGCCACCTATGCCCAGAAAAACCTGTTGAGTTTCATCTTTGATGCCGATCAGGGCTCAGCTTGAACCTGGTACCTACCAGGACACCTTGGGCCAACTCTGTGCTGTCAAGGGCTATTTGCAACAAGCCCACAGAGATGCAATTACCTGGCCACACTGAAGTTAGCAAGGAAACTCAAGCACGGCTAGAGCTCACATGAGACCAAAGTCACTTCCTCCAGTAGTCCCATGACCCGGCGCTCAGACCTTGCCCCAGGCTCTGCCTGCAGCACACATAGCTTTGCTTCCTACCACTACATCCACCTTCCCCTTATTTCCTCCTTTTAGATCTAAGAAAGTAGCATCTTATTTTGTTAGGGTCATGAAACTGTGCTTCTCCAATAATCACTTACAGGTTTTCATAATCATCTCCATTAAAGCAGTTCAAGGTGCTTGTAAAGCTGCTAGAAACTACCCTGAGGCAGGCAATCCTTGCCCTACAAATGGCAAGGCAGAGGCAGGAAGAAAGAGGCAATTTTAACACACTTCCCACTTTTTTTAGCGTCCTCAAGAGGAAACACATGAAATGTCACATTCCTAATATTAGTACTTCCGCACTACAGAAGGGCAAAACGGGGTCACAAAACAGCAACCTAGTAGATCAGCTAGGGGCATTTGGAAAGATGCTGAGAAAATGACATGTTTTAAGAAAGATTTTCAGAAGTAGGTGCTCAAATAAGGGCAAAGCTTTTATGGACCTTCTGCATAAAGAGAACATTTAGCATTACTGATTCTGTGATGACATTTTCTTATAGAGCTATAACAGCTAATCCCACCACAGCACTCTGCCACAACCTCACCTGAGATGAAATGAATTGTGCAGAATGAGGAAAGACAAATACCTCACTGATGAGGAGACCAAGCAGCGATGCAAACATCCTTACCTTGTTTGAAGACTAGGCCAACAAGGAGTGGACTAGCAAGCCAAACTCCACATTTCTTCTCAGCACAAGCTGCTTCAAGCATTGCAAGCACTAAACCTTCCCAGCTGTTTCCATTTCAATATGGGCTTGAGTCAGCCAGAGCTGTGGCAGGGGACAGCTCTTGGGGAACACCTGGGAGCAATGGGGACAGTAAATAGAGGAGAGGGAGGACACACTGAGAAAGAAACAGGTCCAACCACCCTGATGAGCAGAGTGCAACAACTATATGAAATACTCTGTAATGAACATGCTATGGGTCTTGACTGGTGCCGGGGTTGTCTGGCGTCTAATAAAGCAGAGGCTCCCATCAAAGCTTCCTCCATGGCTGTGGGTGTTTTAATTTCTGTGTGGATTCTCTCATGCCTAACAGGAGTCGAGTTCATGTTGAATCCTTTCCTTCAGTGGTAGTAGGGACTGTAGCCTGCTATTCTTAAGATAACTGCAGGCACATACATCTTGAAGACTGCTTTCTTTCTGCTGAATTTATTAAACTGGCCCGGTGTGTTTGAAGGTTACTGAGGGATGGGAAGGGCAGACACGGATAGTAAGACTGTCCCATGACATCAGCACTCTGCCTTAAGGAATGAAACAGAAGAAATGAAGAATGAAGATTTTTAAGAGTAGACTCTCTATGTAGGAAATCACTATTGTCAGACTACATCTCGAACAGAGTCCTAATCCCAGGAGCGAGTTGGCCTGAACTGTGTTTCTTGCTATGGCCAAGGTTCCTGTGGTCATTGAGGGGGCACCCACTCTGTGCCTTAACTTCTGCATTTGCATACTGGAGCTATTATTTCTCTATCAGATTGGCAGCATCTTCTGCTAAAGTCCATC
>NW_010585831.1:935062-951444 GCF_000705375.1 Tinamus guttatus | reverse complement strand
TGAGGCAATATCCAGCTGCCTATAGAAGGCCTCATCAACCTCCTCGTCCTGGTCAGGTGGCCGGTAGCAGACACCCACCACGGTGTCTCCCACATTAGCCTGCCCTCTAATCCTTACCCACAAGCTCTCAACTTGCTCATCCTCGACTCCCAGGTTGAGCTCCATGCATTCCAGTTGCTCTCTCACATAAAGAGCAACTCCACCACCTCGCCTTCCCAGCCTGTCCTTCCTAAAGAGCACATAGCCTTCCATGGCAGCGCTCCAGTCGTGCGAGCTATCCCACCACGTCTCTGTGATTCCGATGAGATCATGGTGCTGGGACCGCACACAGATCTCCAGTTCATCCTGTTTATTCCCCATGCTTTGCGCATTGGTGTACAGGCATTTCAGGGAAGCAACCGAGGCTGCAGGTAGTCAGAGAAGATGGAAATTAGTGTTAAGTTTTGTACGCACATTTGTCAACATTTTAGGGTACCGTGGTCCTTCCAGTCTGTACACTTTAAGGATAAGGAAGCTATTTCAAGAGCAGTCACACCCTGCCACATTTACCTTGCAGTTGATACAAAACTAAGAGGCACATGTTTTTCCTATTAAGGATTGTAAGGGATTGTATATTGCCATAGAATTGTAATCTTTTTCTTAAATAGTGTTTTATAAAAATGAAACAGTTAAATTTCAACCAATTTCAAAGATATTAAAAGAGGACTCTTGGTGTATTTAGGAAATATATTAAAATATTTCCTATCCAGGAACCACTGCAACAACAACACTGTTTCTTTACATTCAAAAAATGCCCTTACACTGTGCATTCAACAATCAGAGTCTCCAAGACACCACAGACAACTGGAATCTTGTTACTGGAAGGCCTAAATGGTATAAGAATAGGAATTTAATTTTAGAATTTGGTACAAAAAGTTTGTATTTTTTTTTAACCAATATACTTTTCATCTTCCTGGCTGAACTATTTCCAAGAAGGTTAATGGGAAAAGTTCTGTGAGTTTAGTATTAGGGAAATAATAATAGTAATAAAAAAATCAACCAATAAGGCTGCTTCAGTAACTGCGTATTTAGAGAGGAATACCTATAAATTGTCTAACCAATTTTAAAACCTGCTGCACCCCTAAAGGGCATTTTTTTTTCTCTCCATGTTCTCAACAATATTATGGTTGACAACTCTGAAACAGTAGTTTTCATGTACGTGCAACAAAAAACAAAACAATTCTGGATGTCCTTTATTTCCGTGTCTTTCCATGTCTGTGAACAAAAACACAGTTTGTGTTCAACTGGCCACACTATTAACTTTAGACTCCTGTTCCACTAATACAATCGCACTCTTATCTCTGAGTGAGTTGAAAGGCTAGGACTTAAAGAAGTTCTGGTATCTGTGCTGATGAGCAGACAACCCTGATTTGAATTCGGCGCATAGGAAATGCCGCTCCCCATCAGCACTGGCTATAGCAGCAGCAGCATTGCTAGACACAAGGTCTAGTGTCCTAACCTTCCCTCGAGTCACTAAGGCCTTGACTGATCCCCAAAATACTATCCAAAACAGGCTCTGCACTCATTTCTTTTAAAATTAAGTAAAACGGGCTATAAACAGGGTAATGTAAACATACAGGGCTACAAGGAATGTGGAATTAAATGCACTAAGTTGCCCAACTAGACATGCATATTTGAGTATCTACAAGATCACAAGTGCTCAGCAGATAGCCTCATGACCTGGCAAAATCAAAAGCTGAATGAAAGTGTTAATTCTTCTGGATTGATATGTGCAGGCCTATATTTAGACAGAACAGAAGCACAGCACAGAAGCACAGAGCAGTTCAGGCTGGAAGGGACCTCTAGATATCATCCAGTCCAACTTCCCCTGCTCCAGCAGGGATACCCAGGGTGGCATTCAGGCGGGTTTGGAAGATCTCCAGGGAAGGAGACTCCACCACCTCTCTGGGCAGCCTGTGCCAGGGAAGGGTGGGTAGAAAACCCACAGCTACCAGAACAAGCCTTTTCTGTAAGACCTGGTAATTTTCATTACATTTACATACATTAGAAAGTGATATTCTTTCTCTTTTAGAGACATTTTTTAATTCAAAAATTTGCTAACAATATCATACTCCCATAATTACTAAGTTATATTTTTGGACTAACAACATCTAAGGAGCTAATTTTAAACAGGCTATCAATCCTGTTAATTACAAGCCCTGAAGAGTAGCATAGATTTCAGAGTTTAAAACAGTGATCTAAAAGTTCCTTTCTCTATGACCTGTAGAAAAGAGGGCTTTTTTTCTAATTAATTGAAGTATAAAGTGGATTATTTGTGCTATATGTGCTGTGATTTGTCAATTATACCTTTTTACAAAGTAGAAGAGAAGCACATCAAAAAAAAAGTCAAACTACTTGTTCTCCCAAATGACAACTTGGGTGGCATATGTTTTAATCATTGCAAATCAGAGAAATTCAGCCACTGAAAATAAATTCACTGCTGCATAGTCGCGAGAGAAACCAACACAATTTCCTCATACTCAAGAGTTTCATAAAACAACGTACCTATGCTACGGGACAAACGGTAAAAGTTGATTTAAAATACACAGTTTAAAAGTAGCAATACACAAAGCAGCACCGCTTTCAACATATGTTCACTTTTAAGCATCCCAGCACTTTTCTGAGGATGAACAAGCTGTCTGGCTTTGCACATTACACTATGAGAAAATCTGAAACAGCCAAGAAGCAAGGAAGAACTGTGTTTACATGCTCTCAAGGTATCTTCTTCCTCAACTTCATTTACCAAAGACAAAAATACTCCAAGAGCAAATTAAAGACCTTCTTAAATCAAAGTTTCTTTTTCTCTAATTCATTTGGCTTTTAATTATCTCTGTCACTATGAAAAGCCCAGATCAACTTGTACCTATAGGATTCTTTCCCCAGAAATCCAACATCTACTGCCTGTCGCTGAAATGAATCATTCGGTCAAAAATATCCAATACTCTAGGCCCCTAAACTTGCAGGTAAAACTGTATTCTACTCAACAGAAATGATTTCACTTTAAGACATTTGCAGGGCTAATGTGCCATAATAAATTCTACTATTAAACAACAATAAAGTGCTGAATTATATTAATTACCTGAATCTCACTCATTTATGATCTTCATTTATAGATTTCTAATCAAGTCAAAAGAGCCCTTTCTGATGTAAAAGCTAACCTGTTGTGCAAATATTATAAAAATAGGTAATTTTAATCAGGAGCTATATACACAACAGAATTTCTGCTTCTTTAAGTACAGCTGACAGACAGTAGAGATGAAAAAAATCCATGCAATTATTTATAAAGATATTTAAAATGAAGAAAAAGGGACATAGCTAGAGAACTTCCAATATCCTGGCCTATGGCCACTCACTACATTATTATTATACTAGATGATGCCTAGATCTGGACTGATAAGCGTCATGCCACCAACATGCTTTAGTTTTTCTGTAGCTAAAGAAGTTGATGTGTAAATTTCAACTACAGCATACATTTGATCTATTTCTCATTAAAATGTATCATTAAGTTTGAGGTTAAACTTTGAGCAAACTTCACATCTAGTCACGTAACCAGCAGAAGCAACACATTAGTGCAAGAGGAAGGTGTCAGTTGTACGTGATGAGGACTCTTCCCCTAACTGCATGGTGCAACAGAATGATTTCCACATTTTAAGTTCAAGTGGATTACCACGAGAATGATAGAGAGGTTCTTCTCTCCCAAATTTAGCACAAATTTCCAGAGGATCAAGAGGAAAAGGACCTCAGTCACAGCCAGAATAAAAAAGTCAAACCCAAGTTTGGAGAGCTGATATGTAGCTCCAAAATTTGTCATGCTATGAAGGCAGCGTTCTCAAACAGAGCTCCAAACAAACCGCAAAACAAAACTGGCATTTAAATTGAAATTGGCCAACTGCTGCATAGAAATACACTCACACAACAGTCATGTCTAAGCCAGTGCATAGAGAAGATAAAAGCACTTATGGTAGTTGCAAATGTTAACAAGTCCATACAACTTGTACAGTTTAGCAATGAGTCCATAGAAAAAGAAGAGAGTAAGAGTAGAAATGCTCAAGCAAAACCAAAAATGATGACCTTCCAACTGTATAAAATCCACACAACAGTTATAGCAAAAAGACATCAGTGGAAAATATTCAACTCAGTCCCAAACACCCAACAGGCAAATAAGACCAGAATAGATGAGCCTTTGGCAGACAATTTTAAGAGTCTAAATATGGCATTACATTTCTAAATAATCCACAAAATATATTATATGGCATATTAATATTAAATACTGGGTAACCAACTCTGTAAATCTGATGTTAGCAACGCTTTAGCCAATGAGAGCAAGATGGAGCAAGCTAAGGGAACGCTGGTGTATCACAACAGTGCTTGAGAAAAACATTGTCACCAACAATTGTCGTGCTTCAACAACAGTGCTCTGGGACTCCACACCATCATCTATGGAGCAAAACGAAGTTCTCCAATTTTTCAGGGATGCGTCCTGCGTAGTATATGCTATGATTCACTATAACACGAGCAGCAAGACACTGCAACGTAGTATGATTTATGGGCTGGATCAAATTTTTTGCCATTTCCTTCTCATCCAGCAAATCACTAGCAGTTTGTTTATGCGAGTTTGTGGCATCAAAGTGTGAACCTGACTTGATAAGAAGATTCATGATGTCTGGATGGTTGTTCAGTGCAGCAATGTGCAAAGGACTGTTGTTATCAGAGTCTCTAAGGTTTACATCGGCACCACATTCCACCAGTATAGCAGTAACTTGTAGAGAGGGAAATTTACAAACTGGGTAGCGTCCCACACATGTAGTATTCTTGTCAACAGCAAGGTGAAGTGGGCTGAAGTTATTCTTCCCCCTAGGCTGGAGCTTAAGAAACTTGTAAATGGTCTGCTTCTTAAAATGTTCCTGTTCTGAGCTGCAAGGTACTTTTTCCAATAAGCAAATTAAATGCAAAATGATGGAAAGGGCTTTGTTCAGCTGAATTGGGTCTGGAGGACACTGCATTTGTTTCATAGCTCGTTCTATTTCAAGGACACTTTTGCACAGTATACCCATGAGATCATCAAATGTAACAGTGGTGCCTAGCAGGCCTTTTGCCCTATCCTGCAGCATGAAGGAGAAGAGTTCAGCAAATGACAGTAAACTGCTGGCTGTCATAGGGCTCAGAGGATCTAGATTGCTCTGCTGCATGTCCAAAGCGTATTTCCATAAGTTGATGCAGCGCTTGAAGTTTCCAGAGTCTGCATAGACAGCACCTCTGTATCTAATATAGTAGGATGTATCCGGATGTGAAGGACCAAGAATACGTTCTCTAATTAACAGTGCTTGCATTCTCATCTCATCAGGGTCTGCGATAAGGTTTTCTAGTTCTTTTGAGCTGTTTACCTCTTTAGCATAATCATAGGCCATAATTAGTGTTTGTGGCATAGGCTTGTTTAGGATATTAGTCCTATCACTGTATCTCATCTCCATAGCTCTCTTCCAGTATTTCAAAGCACCGAGTAGATCTCTCTTTTTGTCTACAAACGTTGCTCCTAGAAGTTCTAGAGCATTTATGCGCTCTGTCTTACTGGTCTGTACATGCTGCGTCAGAAAATCCACAATATTTGTGTGGCCGGTGACACTGGCTGACAGAAGGGGAGTCATTCCATAGCCGTCCTTTTCCATCTTAGCGCAATACTTGAGAAGCATCTTCATGATCTCCAAGCTGCCAGATTCTGCACAGTCATGTAATGCAGTATTTCCTAGCAAGATAAGAAAATAAATTACATAAAATCAAAATTAAATTACAGTTCAAACTTCCTCACACTAACAGTTACTTTAAATAAATAAATAAAGCTCAGGCACAAAACCACCCCTGTTCTGACATCCAGGGACCGAGAAAGGTTTTAAATCATTAGTTAAAATATTCAAGATATGATTCAAATATTAGTGCTGCCAAGAATTCTTGATATGATTACCTGAAAGAATTAAAGAGGTTAAGGACCAAACAATTCTCCAATACATGAGCTATTTTTGTATCAGATTCTGTTTTGTCCCTGAAAACAAACCTTGCTATCTCCACGTTATTTTACATTCTCTTCTTCTATTGTCAAATAGAAGAAATATTGTCTTCCTTCCTAACTCCATCTTTTATTTTTTTAAAAAAAACTATAAAAAATAAAGCCGTGCAACCTCACCCCCCCACCCCCGCCCCTTGCCATTTTTATTCCCCTCTACATTGTACCTCTTTACTCTTTAATCCAAAGCTTTTAAGACTATCAGGGCAATAATTGTATACAAATGAAAATACAATTCATCACAACAGGCCCTCCATCTCAGCCAGAGCTTCAAACTGCCACAATATTCTGAGGGGGTGGATTATTTTATCAAGCCTATGTATACTCAGACACACTTTTCTTAATGCTGATATTTGTTAGGCCCTGAACTCCCAAACTGACCCCTCTGATCCTCTGGTTAAAACTCCCAAAGCAGATAGAGAGAAAAACAACACTACTACAAAAGTAAACACCTTCAACAAAAAATATGTAGCCACATACTTAAGAGTCTGATTATTTACATTCAGATTATTCTCATTAGCATGACCTTGCACACCCTCTTATTTAAAGGCAATCAATTTCTAACACTACATGATGAAGCTTCCAGCAAGCATTACCGACACTTGACCAAAAACTGTATTTACAGATAATTAGAGAGAAAATATAGGGCATCACAACTGTGCAAAAAGCTTGCATCTATTTAAAGAGCAGTGATTATGAATTGTTATAAATGCATAACTAATTATATATAAAGTTTGAATATGAGGATTTAATTGGGAGAAAAAAGAAAAGATGCTGAACGACTTTGCTTCCCCTCTCCCAACATAATAAAGCCTCTTCTATGGTTGATTGCTTTTAGAGTTATATAATTTCAACCTACCTTTTTCTTTATACATACTACGGATTCAAGGATACCAACCTTTCTACCTCCCACTATACTGAAATAATTATCAGAAAGCTTCTGTAAAAACTTTCCTCCAAACGAAAATTTCTCACACCACTGGCAATGTAAATTTCAGGCAAGTGGCCATCAAATCATCAATTTCTGTTACATGATCAGCAAGTTTACACATTCTTAAACAGAATTTCCTTTTCCAAAAATTCTATATTTATCTGATTTGGTTTTTAGAAGACACAACAAAGTCTTCTAAAACTCTCATTTGCATTTTTGGCAAGCTTTCTGCTGCAACGACAAGACACTGATTTGCAGTGGACTGTGCTGCTCTATTTCTAGATCTTTACAGGACTAAAGGAGGAAAGGAAACAAGGCCATAATCTTGAAATCTTTGGATGATGTTTGGGAAAAGTGCAGTTTAGTAGTTGCAGAGCCTACCAATATAGGCAGCTTAAATTTATCTTTGTACTTTTCCTTGGTATATTTTCTTCCAGGCTTCAATCTCTATAATGTGCTCTTCATATTACAGAGCATTTAGCTAGTGAAATTCAAATCATCCTTTGTCTTAAAAGCTCACCACTCTATGGAAATAAACTAAGGTAAAAGCAAAGGCTACCAATTCATTACTTCTCCTAGAATATATTATTCACACTACCTTGAATAGAATAATTTTAAACGTAAAACATTTGAAATTAATACATCCGTAAGAAAAAGAAAACCTGGCACTCATTAAATGTATTTCAGAAATAGAAATTTTATTCTTCTTTCTCATTTCTTTTATAATAACCTGAATTAAGTCAATAAAACAATTTAGTGTATTTTGTCTTTGGATATTTGACTTCACAGCATTCCTATTTTCCTCCTTTTAAGTCGCATAACAAGGGATACAATGCTTAAGTCTGAAGAAAAACAAAAGTAAAATTGAGAAATATCCAGTGAAACCCTGATGACTGTCATCTAAATTCATTATCTACTTTTAACAGCACCAGACTCTTCGAATCCACAACACAATCTATCTTTTGAGTAAGCTTGCTTTATCTTTTGTGTAAGTCACTGGGATGAAAACAAGTTTGTCCCAGAGTTTTGCAAGTTTTGGTACACAGCAAAAGATTCACATACCCAAGGTCTGTTTGGATGAGAATGTTCTAAAGGGCACAGAACATTTTGTCTCTCTTCTCCCGCTTGTATTCCACCATCCCCTCCCTCCTCACTCGCTTCTAATCTTTCACTCTAGAAAGTTAATCTGCTGTTTTTTCCTTCAAATTTGCTGGTGGGCCCCCCAGTGGCAGCACATTTCAAGCCTTTCCAGCTGCTCTCGATTCCAGTAGCCAGAAAGACAATAGTGAGGAGGAACAGTCACTTGAGACAAACACTGCCACAATTTAAGCACACCATATACAGAAATATACTATATAGAAAATTTAACTGCCATTCTAACCAAATTCCTACCAAAGATGCGCTGAAAACTATCTGCAAAGTCTTATGGCTGAAGTTTAACAGATTTTTACAATTGCAGCAGACAGGAAAGCAAGAACACAGTTTGTCCCCTAAACCAATAGGGGTTTGGGGACCCTTTGCACTTTTGGAGTGCAAGATCCAAAGGTTGAAGAAAGAAAAACAAACAAACAAAAACTCAGAAGATATAACAGCCAACGTTAACACAGACAGCTTCTAAGAGCTTGCAAAATATTCTTTTCCTGAAGTATTTCTTAAGAGCAGCCAATTATTTTGCTATCAATTACCAAAACATAAGCCAATGAAGACACCCCCCACAAAGCAGCACTTCAAAATTATGTGTTATATGAAGACATACAAAACTGAAACCAGGCCTTTCAGTGGCAAGTGATTTTCAAATCTCAAATACCCTACGCAACCTTTCTTTCTAATGGAGAGTGTTAATCAGTTACAGGAACTTCAAGAGTCAATTAGTCCAGTCACACTCCAGGTTATTCCAAAGCCACCCAGTCACAGCTGAGACACTCCAAACAAGCTTGTCAACTACAGGTCATCAGCCCTCTCTCTGTCCTTACTTCACATCACAGACGATAAAACTCTTGATATTTCAGTATTGACTAGCGCGGGACTTTTACATTCCTAACACAGACAAAGGTCAAACCAGGCAACACACCAGAGGAACTGCTGGTGGGCAGACACGTTACACAAGCCTCCTCGCTGTGCTATGAGCAAGAACAAGCCCAGGTATAACAACTACAGCAGTGAAGCCAGAGCTAAAGACAAGCTGGCTCCTCAGGCTGTCTCTGCCTCTGCACTCAGTGATGATGACATGACCCCTAACATTGTCAGTTCAGAGTGTATTCAAGTCCATACTCCCTTCCTCACTGCGGAGCTCTGAGATACTGGAACTGGGAGTCTCTGTTCTAAAGCCAATGAAGACAAGGCCTGGGATGAAAAAAATCAGAATTACAAGTGTTGTCACCAGTGCATGTCAGAATCCTACATTAGTTCTGCAAACTTAACACTCACTTTGATTAAAAATAATCTCAATATTTTATACAGATCATACTGTGCTTGTTAAAATACTAGAGGCACCCTTAAATGACAGCATTTCAGATTTAAACGTTACCTTTCAGGTTTCTGTTTTCTACCTTCTAGTCAATACTTCTGAGATACTCAAACGTCATAAAAGCATTTTGAAGACAAAAAAAAAGAAAAAAGACCTCTAGTAACATCCAAGTTCTTACAGTTGCCGCACAACTATTAATACACATCTTGCCAGCTTCGACAAAGCTCAGTGATAACTATTCATATTATGCTGCACATCCATCACAATTTAACATCACCCTTTATACTTTCATCTATTGGCAAGTATATATGTTATGATACATTAAGATCACAAAAATCCATATAAAGTAAACTTCACTGTTGTCTGAATAAACTCAGATCCAGTCCAAGAATTTGCATGTCAGCAATTTACGATGCAGATGTGCAAAACACATGGGAATATTCCTAAAACACCACAGAATCTGCTTTCTCCAAATGTCTTAATATGCAACCAAAAAACCCTCATGTTTTTATTAGTACATTCATCAGTATTATTTTTACTGACTTGAAGGTTACTGACAGCATACCAGAAGTAGAATAACTTGTAGCTACTTATATTGTAGTAGCCCACAGAGACCTACTTCAAGCAATGCCTAAGCTGATGTCACTACTAATTTTTAGTGGCTGCATCTCACTTCAGTTTAATTGGATGAAACAGCAGCAGGAAGGAAGTATTACGAGAATACAAGCTCCTATAGACTAGAAATGGACATGGATAGACAGACAGCTTAGAGCTACCAATTTAAAAAAGTAATAATGATACAACCTAATCTTAAGAAATAACAAGATTACCCAGTCACTCACCTATCAATTATCAAGTGTTAAGTTTGAGGCAGAACTTGAAAGAGGACATAGCAGGAGACTTAACTATCTAATTCGCTCCTCCACTGCTTTGAAATCTTAACAAAAAAGGGGAGTGTGAGGAGGTATAATTTGATACAATGGCTATATGTTTTATTCTTTCATTGCAAACATACTTTAGAAGTGTTGGTAGGTATGAATACTACACGAACGCTGAATGTATTGCGGAACTTATTTCCTAACTATCTAGTGTTACAAAAAGCACATCTGGGAGGAATTCAAAATTATAATGAGGTCATGCCTTTCTATGTCAGAAGCAGATTATTCCCAAAATAGATGGATAGCTTGTGACATGGAAAGGAAAGAAAGAGAAAGCAATGACACAGAAAGTGATTCAGCTTGATTTATAACCAATATAAATTAATTCCACTTCCTAAAACATAAAATGATTGATTTCTGGATAGTAAAACTTCTTTTAAAATTTTCTATCAGTCTGACTTCATACCTCAAAGCTGCTCCTGAAGAAACACACTCAGCTGGCTCATGTTGAAACATATGAGAAAAAAAAAAAAAGTAATTTGGAGGACATAAGCAGTATGTAAAATCCATCATATGGATGTATTTTTGCCGCCTTAGAGATTAAATTCATCATCTTTGTAAAACAAAGTTGTTTGTAAAATGCTAGCAGAGTGTTTTCTTTTTTAAAAAATCTGAGCTCTTGAAGCAAGTCCTCTAGCAGTGCTACTGATTTTTAAAAATACTGATATAAACATGAAAATGTAGACAGTGCATAAGAGAACTGACACCTACTTTACGCTCACTATGCACAACATTTTTTAAAATGTGTTTAAATTTGAAAATTGTTTTAAAGTAATAATGTTACACCCTCCCTTTATAAAGGAATTAAATAAAAAATACAAACAACTGTTAACCTCAACAATTCAGCTTCCATATTTGGTAACGGAGTAATTGCTCCCTTGCTCACAAAAGTATTTAAGGATAACGTCTATTACCAAGATTAATGATAGAAAGCATCAACAATACATAGAATGCTGTGAAATGATTAACTTCAACATGAACTTCTTTTTTCAGTTGAAATTCAAGCATTCATTCATTTTAAACTGTATTTTCCTTTGCTGTTTTATTTACAGACATTCCTACTGACATCCTGTGTCACAGAGCATCACACACAAAACATGCACAAAATGCAGGGCAATCCATCACGTAATGCCATCCAAAAAAAGGAAAAGGCAAAGCTAACCAAAAAGAAAAGCCAGAATACTTGGAGTAAGGCCTATATTCATGGGCAGTGAGAGGGAAGGGGGTAGGAGAGCCCTTTGTTTTTCTTCCTAAATTAATTTTGGCAAGCACACAAGACAAAAAACTCCAAGGAAAACAAACCTGTCAGGCTCCTTTATGTTTACTTCTAGAGAAGATTGGTTATTTTTAATGTATACTAAACCGCACTGATTATAGAGCAAAGAGTGGGCCTCTATCTAATCCTCCTATTTCTGGGACTGCCAAGTCCATAAAAGGCTTTTTTCTCCTCCCAGCAGGTTTGAGAGAGTTACATTCTCCAGTCTTCCACACAAATGATAACACTGAAATAGTGCAAGCCCTTGATGTAGTAATACTATGAGAATAACTTGAAACTACTCAGAGATTGAGCTCTGTATAGTCTATATTTCCCAAAATAAGCAAGAAAAATGGACAAGCCTCATCCTTCATACTATTTCACAGAGATAATATAATCAAGTTCTGCACCATAGCTAGCAGCCTTTACAAATAAGCCTTTCAATCACAGGCCTTTCAAACTGCATTTTCAAAATACATGATATCTTCTAACTGTTGTGGTAGTATGGAGTCATAAACAAAGAAATAAATGTTCCTGTACCAATCTCAAAGACACAACTAAAGGAATGACAGCAGTTCTTATGATCTTTCATAATACTTGGGGACTTGGGGAGAATTAGTTTTTTGGCTAGCATCTGCTAACAACTAAGAAGGAATGGACTTAGTAAAAAACCTCCAGTCAAAACCCAGGAACATCACCTTATTGAGAAAGACTGCATTCCGAGCAGCTGAGCAATGGAAAGAGTTGTAAGCAGTGTTCACAGAAAAAAAAAATCATGTAATTATTTTGAAAGAGAGTACTTATTCCCTGTGCCATCCCATACTGTCCATCCTGGCTACCAGAGCTAATGTACTTTATCTACAATTCAACCTCCTAATTCAGAAAAGAAGGGAATGAATCTCCATTACAGCAGCTGCTCTGGTAGAGGAGAGATAAAACACAATGCAAAATATAAAGGTTGCAAACTGTTAAAGTGCAAGACACAAGTATTTTTGTCTGGAGCTAAACTATAATATCCCTTTAGAATGGTTTGTCTGCAAAATATTTTGTGGTGGAAATTAAATGAATTTTGAATAGAAGAATTCAATTCTACCAAGCACAGTCCCAAGCAGATCAACAGCACAGTCCATAATCCAAAGGAGCAGCAAAGATGACTACCATTGGAATTACAAGAGTTGGCATCCTTCACCTCTCACTGACCAGCTAAGAGAGGCCTGCACAGAGAAGCACACCAGCAAAATGCTGTCATAATTCAGAGGTCTCTTCTTAACACTGTGCAGGAGTGCCATCTCTTAACTACAAACCACTGGCAGGCTTTGCAATGCAGTAAAAATGGAAACTACATGCAGCCAAAACGCAGAACATTCCTCCTAATCCAACACACAGGTAGGAGATTTCTGCCTCACTCAAGAAAGTTTAGGTATAGGGTTCTTCCCACTCAAAAAATCTCCTCTCATTTCTGCTGCTACAGAATCTACCAGACATCTATTTCATAGTGGTGGGAAAAAAAAAAATCCTTGTTAGTTTTAATCTGTGCCATCCTGAACGAGCGGTAAGGTTTTAGGAAAGCCTGTGAATTAGGAAGACAATGCAGTAACTAACTCGCATTGCAAACACTGCTTAATCTATTTTGTTGCTTTTCCTTATTAAAAAATATTTAATTCTACAGGTATTTTTGCTATTTTATATGATTCTAAGAAAGAAGAAGTTTCTCTTTTTCTCTTCACAAGGTTCATTTGTCTTCCTCTCTTTCCCACGCTTCAAAAAAAGTATCTGGAATATAATTTCTAGTGAACTCCCAGAGCAGTGGTTTTCTAAGCATACTTCTCGTAAAGGTAGAGTTCTGTTCTTACAAAGAGCTTTACAACTTCAAATTCAGCAAAATTTACAGGAAGAGGCCTATCTAAAGATAGTTCAGACAGAAAGACAGCAACAATTTTTACACAAATTGTAGGAACACAAGTCTCTGCCGTCCTCTTTACCTCCCTGCTACAAGTGACCCTACTCTCTGTCAAGAGAATGTTTGAAACACAAGGAGGAATAAAAAGGTAAAACCTGGAAGTAATGCACAGCAAGTTACTCTGAGATGGATTATAGGAGTACAGTCTTAATCCTATTCAAAACATTCACTTTGAAATAGCTGGCAAGTACTCTTGTAAAAGCAAGTTTAGAAGACTAGCTGTTAAGCCTCAACCACTGCTGCGTTCTAGCATTGTAATATTTAAGGCTATTAGTTTTGTTCAGCTCTTCCACCTTTCCACAGCTGGCTGTCAGGGTTCATGGTACTTTCCTTCTCTCCCCTTAACGTTGTCACTGCTTGTTAAATTACTCCAGAGATTGGACTGCCTCATGATGCCAGAAGGAAAAGGTATGCTTATATCAGAGGAGAGTTTCCAAGTGCAGAAAAGATACATCATACTTGACTGTGTGTACATGTATTTTTTTGCACACACCGCAGGTCAAAATAAAAATAAATAAATAAATAAAGGTTTTAATGAGATAAAATACGCCCAATTCAACCTTGTTTTAAAATAAAAATCAGCTAAACAGCTATATCTTAGGAACTTCTGCTCATGGGCCTAACTTGTGAGTCACACAGAAACTGAAGGAAGTGAAGAGAGAAATTAATTGAGATAATAAAGAAACTGAGACCAGTGAGAAAATCCACAGGAATGCACAGCTGCAATCCAGTCATGTAAATAATAAAGAAAAAAAAAATCAATACACTAAAGTGAATAATGACCAGCAAATTAAACCTTACTCCACCAACAGAAAACAAGAAAAAAAAAATGGCAGTGATTTTTTTGTTCTATCAGATATTTAACAGCTTTGCAATGCTTATACCTACCATTTAAAGGAACTGGGTTAAAACTAAAAAAAAAGTATATCTAGCTATAAAAGTAGATTTAGCTTACTATTTCAAGCATCCAGTTCAGAAACATGACATTTTTATCCTATCACAAGTCCATGATGATTCATAGGCAACATTAAATCCTTACAAAGATTTATTTTCTTCTGCCCACTTCTATGACAAATTAGTAGCTTAACTTTCTTTACATTAACCTCACATTTCTCCACAATTTGCTGAAAAAGGCATATTTAGCTGAAAGCTATTTCGAATGCATGACTCCCATATTTGGCATTGAAGTAAGCTATGCTATGTTTTTTTTCCTGTTAATACATACTTTAAGCATATTGTTAAAAACGCGTCTCGCTAGAAATAAGCTTTGGATCTATTACCCTACAGAAGATACTTACTAGCAGATTATTAACATGTATAAAGAATAAGCTGCTAAAACAAAATTATGGCTCAATGAGCTAAAAATTAACCATAACCTGCAATAATCCACACACTTTTTCAGCCAATATCATACACATGTGCAAGTTTAAGATGCAATAAAAGTCAGCAACTAGAACAAGAGTTTCACATAATTATGATCACTGCAAAAAGCAAAGAGATATTCACTTTGAACAGTATTGTTTGTACAATTGTAAACAGAGGCTAGGAAATGTCCTCTGTGATTTCTGCACTGCTGGAAGCCCTCTGCTACGATCACAGTCACATGGACCTTTATTTCTTGAATTCTAATACAGAGGTTTGCTTAGTACTATCAAGAGAGGGGAAAAAGAAAAATTCAAGCGGAATTAAAAAAAAACAGAAAGAAAGAAGTTAAATTATTCTTTTATGCACGTTTCCCTATTACAGTCTTAGTAGCACAGGCCAGTGTTACAGTGCATTTGGTTGTTAAGAAACAGAATGTAAAGCATCCTAGCTTTTATACAACCTATGCTCATATATTTGAGCATGTTACTACACGTCCACGCTACAACTAAGAAAAAAAAAACAAAAGTTGGTAAGCTTTTGAACATACATAAATGCCTAATTCCTTTTAAAAAATGTGGTTTAAGATTAAAAATGAACAATAAGAGCCAAAGTATACACATAAAGAAAGGAGTAGGCTGAAAAAAAAAATGTAAATCCATAGCTAAACACACTTCATTTCCTGCTGGAAAAAAAAAATCACGTTATGAGACAAGAGGAATATTTTGGATGTGAGTCTCCTAAAGAAGGACAGTTGACTAACTTTACTCCTTTTTGCTACAAGGGAAATCAGACTGTGAACCTACCTTTAACACTTTTTCTGTTAACATCTGCTCCCTTTTCAAGCAAATACTGAGCAATCTCTTTGTGGCCCTTATAGCAGGAGATCATCAAACAGGTATGTCCATGACGGTTTGATACTTCCAGGTCTGCTTTGTGCTCCACAAGGTACTTTACAATTTCCAAGTGACCATCAAAACAGGCGGCTCTGAGCGGTGTTGAGTTTGTCAGAGTCGTGTTGTTGACAGACGCGCCGTGATCCAGCAGGCACTGAACCACCTTCAGGTGCCCAGCAGCTGACGCAGCCCACAGCGGCGGTGCCCCCTCGATGGTCTCACCGTCGAAATTCACCGAGCCACCCACCTCTATGGAGGCGGCGCAGTGCTCCAGCAAGTACTCCACCATGTCGAGGTGACCGTAGCGGGCGGCCATCAGCAGCGGTGTGGCACCGTTGGTCTTCTCCGACACGAGCGAGGCCACCTCTTCCCTCGATTTGCTCGCGAGCAGCTTGGAGAGCAGTCGCAGCTTGCCATCGCGGGCCGCGTTGAACACCGCTGTCTTTAGATCCATTTGGGCCAGTGTGGCGGCGGCA
>NW_010585831.1:908780-919284 GCF_000705375.1 Tinamus guttatus | reverse complement strand
TCCCCGCGCAGCCACGGCCACAGCGCGCCGGCTCTCCCGCAGAACCGATGTTCCGCTCTAAGCGCGGTGTCATGCGCTCCGGTTGCGCTGCAGCACGGCGCAGAGCTCGTGGCTGTTCTTCCTTCGTGGTACCAAAGACAGAATAGAGCAGGACCACCTGCAAGTGCAAGAGCACAGGTAGCTTGCAGTGGGATGACATAAGCACAGAACATAGTTTTCCTGCCTTTATCGTGGTACCACAATGCACCCTTTGAGGCACGGCGCTGTGTTGCAGGACCACAGCCAGCACAATGGGTGCAGGATGTGGCCCAAAAAAGGATGATATGAGTTGTATATGATTGAAGCTTGCAACTTCAGGCAGACTTTCCCTTAATTTCAGGCACTTTTGAGCCAGCTGGATAGCACAGGGAGCATCCAGATAAAACCTGGCAGGATGACAGGTGCTGAGCCATGGCAAGTACCAAGCAGGCATCAAGAAAGGTAAAGGTCTTTGCAAATGGGGCTAGTACAGAATCAACAGTGACCAGGTTCAAACTTCTGCACAAAAACAAGACAGTAAGTTTTTGTTTGCAGGCACCATCACACAAGATCACTGTCTGCACTGCTTATGCAGACAGCACGCAGCAGCGCAGGCAAGTGGTAACATGTGGTGGGAGCACCTTTTGGCTGTAGCAGCTATGGAAATAAAACAATATGTGACCACAACCGACCTGGGGACTTCCAAACACTGCCTGAGAGATGCCCAGTAGGAGACTACCTGCGAGATGGGCATCTCGCTGCATAGCAGCTGATGCTTCCCTGTGTTCTGGGAGCAGCCAGGAGAAATGGTTTTACAGAGGTAGAAAACATAAGTAGCAGTGACAACCCAATGTGATAGCTCAGGAATGGAGGCCCTGTCGCCTGAGGTGCCTCCCAAGTCCAAGGGCTCTTGTCCCCCTTTTCTGAAGGGTTTAGCAAGGTAACTGTGCCAAGCAGCCCACAGCTGCACACGCTCTTTCCCATCGCCTTCTGCCTCCTTTTTGAGGTAGAGATACATAGTCTGTATTCTGCCCATTTGCAAAATAGGGAACAGAGCCAGGATGCATCCAAAATTGCACAGGGAGGAAGGAAGGCAGAGCCATAGCATTGGGCAACTCATCAGTGCGGGATCTGCTTTGGTGTGGGTGCTGAAGTGCCACTCACCAGCCTGTGGCTGTGGCATGGAGAAAAACTGTTTGGCTCAGAGCTGACATCCTGCCTCGCTCGCAGAATAGGCACCTTTCCGTCACTCAGAAAATAACAAACTGGCAGGATGCTTTAATTTCATTTCCATCAGGAAAGAAAAAGGTTTTGAGGCGATTTTAATAAGATCATTACACACCAGCAATACAAAGTTATGCTTATGCCCCATGTAAGTGGCTTATTGAATCATCATCAGTAGTCCTATCAAGTACAGCAGGAAAAAGAAGCAGTGAAGATCCATCCTAAACCTGTTCAAATACACTTAAGCACTAGGATTTGAAGTGCATAAAATGCAAGTAATTCCAAATAATGTGATTTTTGTAGCCTTCTCCCTTTTACAACCTGAGTTCAGAACACCTATCTTTAAGAGGTAAACAGTCTCCCACATTAATTAACTTTTTTCCTTTAAAGAATGTTCCAAACCGAGTTTAGTCAAAAGCAGCCAAAAATGTGTTTATTAAAAAACGAAACATTCAGCATGCATCAAAAAGTTTGCTATATAAAAACAAAGTGCAACAAAAAACACCTGCATATTTAAGTGTCCATTACTTAAAGTAGCAGCATATTCCATAGAGTACTCTAACATATTGAATTCATAGCAATAACAAGTATTCCCCATTTACTTTACATGTTTTAGCATCAGCCACAAGATGTGGAGAGCTGTGCCATGTTGACAGAAGACTGTACATGTCTGGCAGAGCTCAAAAAATAAAGACAAAACCAGGTAAGGGTGGTGGGAAACAGCATCTCGTGCCTCTAAGTAGATACCATGACAGTTGTGTTTTGACATGCAGCACAAGTTCCCCAGTACTTAATTAACATGCCATCTCTGAGAACTTCATCAGTAGTTTTGTCAAAAGAAGACTTTCTCTTCCTTATTAAAGTCAAAGCAAATATATCACTTCTGCTTTACTCTAATATCACCTGTCTTTACATAGGTTCTTTCCACCATCATAAGTGCTCTAGTTTCATTCTTTCCCTCCTCCATATCTCTTGCTGTTGCCTGTATATAGACTCCTGGAAAATTCTCTCCACTTGGTTTGCAAACGCAGGACTGTCTTCTTCCAGGGCGTTAATAGCCTGCAGGGCAAAAGGAGTCTTCTTCCGGGGAAGCGGGTTATTCAGCGGCCTCACAGGTATCACGGTGTTGTACTTATGCTCTTTGTTAAGAGCATTGGCAAGGCAGGTGTAAGACTGAAACTCACACCAAGGACCCTTCAGAAAACTTTCTGTCAGCAGTATAATAGTCCAAGCTGAGCCATTCACAGCATCACTTAAATTTTCCAGAATATGCTTACCACAAGGCATTTCAGCAAAGATTATTCCAGGTTTAATACAAAATTTATTCTGCAGCAGGTTCTGGATCCGGATGGCTTCATCTACATCATTCTCAGCATGCAGAATCACAAACTTATAGAAAATACTCTCAATATTCTCGTTACTGCTGCCAGCTTCTGGAGATCTGCTTGCAGGCTCCCTGATTTCAGCAGAGAGGCCACACAATTCATGAACTTGCTTGGAGTCTCTCTGACCTGTACTCATATTCTTAGCCTTTTTGCTGCTATCTGGTGAAAGAGCAGCTTTGGCATTAGCACTGCCCATTATGACAAACACATCCAGTAATGAGCTGCTGATGCGATTAACATCTCTTTTTCTATTCAAAAAAAAGGAGGAAAAAGGAAAATGTTACTTAGTCTAGGGCAATAATAATAAAAAGTTCTTCCCTTTTTTGAAATAATACAGACTATTTTAACTGGGGGAAGCTATTATTCATGCTAATGGAATAAGCGTGATAAGCCTGAAATGTTGAAAAAAAAAAGTTGATACTTTGTTTTACAGAAACTAGTAGTTAAAATACTCCACTAACAAAACCTGCCAAAAATCCAATCCATGTGATTTTTAGCTTTATGCACAGAGTACACAAGCACAATGACACAGGACATCTGGAGAACTACAGATCAGTTCACCAAGAACAAATCTCCATGCCAAAAACATGACACCAAACTGCATCAAAGTCAGAAAAAAACAAAGTCAATATATTATACAGCATGTTGTACAATGTATTAATACTCTTTTAACTGATTCCAAATCCTGCAAACTGTTGAATATAGCTATGATTAATCAAATGCAAAGTATCTGTATAAATACCACAGATAAACATAAGTGGTTTTGGAGTTCAAGTGCATTCTACAAATGAATGGGACACGTGTAGATATATGGCTGAACTGGGATCAGATGTAAAGCAGTTAAAAGGTTCTAGCTCATTTTAGTGGTAAGTGGAGTAAGCTTAAATGATAAGAAATATTATGTGCAAAGCCTGTGATAAGAAAGGAGCAGTAATGATAGAATTCAAGGAAATTGCCTCTGATCAGGGGATACAGTGAGAAATAAAATATTGGAAAAGAGATACAGGGAGAAAAATACAATCTTGGAAAAGTGAAATCATTCAGGTTGATCCAATGCCGATGCACATGAAAAACAGGAGGAAAGAAAAATGTTGAATACAAGGGGAAATTATTTGCAGTGAGACAAGCATTTATTGCATTGCTCGGAAAAGGACAGTCATGTTCTCATTAAGACACTAAGAGAACCAGTGTGATATAAGGACACTTCCACACCCTCCCCTCCCTTCAGTCTGTCATAACATTTCATAATAAGTTTTTTAAAAACTGTACTCATCTAACGATGTAGGGAACACTTCCTTTTCTAAATACAATCTACACTTATATTTAACAACTACTTAATACAAGTAGGGATCAATCCAATGCAACTGAGAACAATTTGGTAACTTTTTAAAATGAGAAAATAGGAAAAATGAATGCTGAAGAATAGGGAATGAGACCACTATGCACACTGTTTTTGTATTATATTTTAATATATAAAAAGTAACTATGATTTTCTTCTGAACTATGAAGGAAAAGGGGTTTTATCTTTGAGCATTTGAGAAAAGATATGCCACCATACAACTACATATAGACATTGGTAAATCTTGCTTAATCATAGAGTGATTGTTCTGACCTTATTGCAGTCACACTACTCATGTACCCAAGAAAACAGTTGAAAGATCATATCAATCATGACATGCAAGATCTAGACTATTAACTAACCCAAAACCAAAAATAGGCAGTCATTTTTCCACAGTCTTTTCCATGTGTAGATAACCCAGGGGTACATGACTGAACATTCAGATTTCACAAAATAGCATTGGTTTTTGTGTTGGCATCTGAAAATTATATATATATATATATATATGTATATATCCACTGACCCAGGAGGGCAGCACACATGCACTAAAAATTTTGTCACCAAGCAGTGATAATTCAAGCCATTTTAAAGAAGTCACATCCATCAACTATAAACTCATCTTTACTCAGCAGCTATTTATTGATAAAGCAATACAAAAGATAAAGGATTTATGACAATGACATTTTACAATGGTAATTTACAAAAGATGAGGATGTCTGAAATCCAGATGCTATTTTGGAAATTTTTAATTGAATTAATTCAACCCGGAGTGGTCTTTCAGTTAGCAGGTCCACTGGAACTCAAGATTCCCTCTTTGCTTTGAGAAAGAAATACTAACACTAACAAAGCAGGAGGTAGGGTTTTTTTGCTGGTACCAATTATTAGAGTAACTGATACAACTTCAGAAAAAATTAGACATGCTTTTGGGTGCGCAACCCTGAAAATATGAAGGTGTCCTTGAAAGGCCTGAAATTTTGGCCGTTTTCTCCTACCATATCAGCTGTGTTATAGAAGATATATTGCTTCCTCCAGCCAGCCACATATCACCTTCGTCCTTAGACCATTATGGCTGTGATAAAACACCATTCTGACAAAGGCGCATGCTCATAGCATAATTTAACAATAATGCAACAGTTTACTTCACTAATCAGGTTAGCTCTTACTCTCTTGGATATTTGCTTGGGAACATAACATTAAGAAATTAAGAAAGATCAATTCACTGAGAACAAAACAGCGAGTCCAATTCCTGACATGTATTAATTGAAATTCAAAAGATTATTTTCCACACCATTTAAGCACTGCCTGTTTATGGGCATGCTTGATAAGCTTAAAACTTCTTGTTCCTTGGTAATTTGCTTCTTTTCCACACCATATGCAAAGCTTTCTTAACATTTGCTTGGTGCTAATTTGAAACGTTTGTGTTGAAGTGGAATGCATACAAGCTACACAGATAAAATAGAAGAAAAACACAGTACCTGGCTTATCAGCCTTGGAA
The DNA here is from genome assembly GCF_000705375.1 of Tinamus guttatus. The sequence continues at coordinate 913,823 of NW_010585831.1, read as the reverse complement.
TAAAAGACAGATGAATTGTTCTGGCCCTGTCTGAAATCCTGTGCATGTGCAAAGGCATGCATATTTGCACTCAGAAGCCACTCCATTTGTACAATGGTAGAAGCCTTTTTTTTCCTTGGAAATACTCTGACATATTTCACCTTTGCTGAACAGCACCACCTTGCGACTTACATATGCAATACAATACGTGCCTTCCTACTAATGCCATACTTCATAACTAATACACAGCTACTAGGATTCATTCTATGCCATGAACCCATGAGCAGCAGATCCCCTTTGAAATGGTTTTGTTCACGTTTGCTTTAGCTTTACCCCATTTCACTTTCATTCATCTCTGAAACATGGACAATCAATCCACGACCTACCAGCTCCTGAACCACTGGCACACTAAGGTAAACAGGACCTCCAATTTGTTACTTCTCAGCTGTTTTGGAAGGACTGATTCCCTATGCAATCCCTAGGTCTCATCTATGGGATGATGCCATGGGACTTCTGAATTTTCAGAAATGCCAGATAAGCTCCAAGCAATAGACAGGAAGACTACACATATTTTGGTAACTGAAAAGAAACAGAATAGGAATAAAAATTGGTAAATCCATGTGAACATCTTTTGGGAAGGCAGTAGGCAGTGATTTTGTCAAAGATCCAAAACTGAAGTTTATTATTGTAATCCACTCTCTGTGGCACAGCACAATAATGAAGAGTGTTTCCAAGAAGAATTAATGCAATTTCCTCCTCTCTCAGATGCCATTAATTTAGAACATTACAACCTGTTAAATAAGCAGATACGGGCCAAACTAGCATTATGCCATTCCCTCACTACTGCCCAAGATTATACTTTATCTTTTTAAATATCAAAGAGAAAAATGCTTTGTACAGGACAAAATGGCAATAGTGACTTTTTTTTTTGGTGACACAAGAAAAATGTGGGTATTTGGGTCACTGGATTTTTGGTTTGGTGCTAATGTTTGCTTGTAGAGAGAAAAGAAGCTCAGAAGGTTATGAATTAAAGAAAGGAAGAACTTGATTGCTCTTGCTGCAGTGAAACTCAAGCCTGGGTGGCTCAAGCATGAATGTAAGACACGTTTTCAAAAAGCATTTTCTGATTACTCATACTCTTACAAATGAACAAAATCTTCTAGTTAGAAGAGAAAAAAATCTATTTTAATATTAATGGTCTTCCTTCCTTCACATTTTCCATGAGTAGGATGGTGGTAAGCTCACAAATGCAAACCTTGGTCAAAAATACAATCATGTTTTCCTTTCCAGGTGAAAGATAAAAATAGTCTTTTGAAAACTGACATGCCTGGGGAGCACAAGAGCAAAAGGATTTCCAGAGCAGTCCCCAGTGAGATCTGCTTGGCACAAGAGACACAGGCAGTAAAGGGAGGCGACGCTGTGCTGCGCTTCCAGGCATCGCCAGCTCACTGCAAACCACATGTGAACGTGTGACTGAAGAGCGCCTGGAAAAGCCCCTACGGCTACCGAACAGTTGCCCAACACAACAACTGTGACGGTCAGGACAAGAATGCAGTTGCTCCACTGCAACCTTGCGTCTTCCACGGGGAGGGGAGGACTGCTGTGACAAACCTGCGCGACTCACTGCACCACAGGCTCCGGCAGAAAGCACCTTTCAGGCAGCTCTTCAGAGGCCTTTGGAGGGGTTGCTGATCCACTCCAGGGAGCTTGCTGTGCTAAGCTCTATGCAAGACATGCAATGACAAGGCAGCGTCTGTCTGCGAAAATGAGCTAGTGTAAGTTGTCACAAAACGCAACCGCTGGATGACACAAGCAGACCATCCTCAAAATGCCCTCTGTGCTGTCCTGACATTCCTGCCAGCCCTGGGTTATCCGGGCTGCGGAGGCGCCTGCCTCCCACGAGCGGACACAGCAGCTGCACTCACAGAGCAGGGCGCCACGAGGCCGCGACAGCTCCTCTCACCGACACCAGGACTCGAGCTTTGCCCTTCTCTTCACCAGGACTCCCTCACTGCACCTCCTTAGAACAACATTCAAACACACTCTGCATTGCCTATAGCCTTACTGCAACCATTTTACTCCACCCTGCTACTGTCCGTAATTGAGAACTGATTGCACTCAACATTGATGATACGATGCCCTTCTTCACTTAACACAACAGCAATTTAAGAATCCATAATGAATGGATTACACTAATTTTTAAGTAGCTCTTTTTGTTCTAAAAGCACCAAGTCTCATTAAATCAGTTCCCTCACACCTTTGGAACTCTACTGGGACCCCGAACGCACATGTGTCAAGAAACTAAAATCGGGTGGTGTGAAGCACCTTCAGCTCCCTGCGCGAAGGGCAAAGCGCCGCAGGAGCCGCCGGAGCCCGGCGCCCTCCTGCAGGGGTCCGGGTCCTCTCCGAGGCCCGGCACAGCGCGGGGCGGTAACGGCGCCGCTTGCCCAATATCCGCCTGCCGCTGCCCGGAGAGAGCCAGCTGCAGGCCAACGGCACACAGTATTTGTCACTTCCTGACACGTTTTTATCCTACTAAAAAAGCCAGTATTGTCTATACAGTGTTAGGCCTGCCCTACAAATTAAAGGCTTCACACAAAGAAATATTTGATTTTTGTTTCAAAGAATCGGTCTGAGCACAGACAAGTCTGCCAGCAGAACAATGTTGCTGTTGAGGATCTTATCAGTATTTCCCTTCATAGCTCCCCCAACAGCCTCCGAACAGTTTTGATTAATTTGGTTCAGCACGTTCCCATATGCCATCTTGTACCAGAAACTCCATGTACTCGAGTAATTATTTTAATAACAGTTAAAACCCACGTGTTTCACATGGAACGTGGCCTTGGATGGCTACATCGTATTCAACCACAAACATCTTTCCTCCAGGAGTCCTCCAGGCTGCTCCCCATTCCTTCATCACGCCCCTCACCTTCCAGCACCCTACGGAGCGCTCCACAGCTTTCCCGCCTCTTAAAACATTGCACGTAACAGAATATTACACACAGAGATATCATCCTCTATTTGTGCTGTTCAGACAAGACTTCAGCATTTTATATGATTTTTAATCTTTTAACTTCATATATTTTTTTGTTCAGACAAGCTTGCTTTTCTCTTGAAACTGTGGTTTTCCCTACTTAATGATGTGCAAGCTGTCTTGCCCCTTAACATGACTTTTTTCAGGGGAATTAAAAAAAAGGCTTTAAGGACCAGTCCTGTTCAGGTTTTGCTTACTTTGAAAGAAAAAAAAAAAAAGAGAGAAAAAAATACTGTCTTTATATCATGAACTTTTGTTTAATTTTTGAGGTCCAAGTTTATCAAGTGCATTATCACTGTACAGCTCTCACAACAGCCACCTTTTCCAACGTACAAAATCCCAGTTTACCTGACTGGAGTTGCACAGTCATCCCACGGACCTGGCCCCTGAGCAGGGCTACGACCTGGCACGTGCTAATCCTGGTAAGCGACCAGAGCGCAAACGCAGGAGTCAACTCCAGCAGGGAGGGGATTCATCCGGGCATCTTGGGACGAGAAAGAGACAGCAGAGGGGAAAGCCCAAGAAAGGGATTTTGGTATTATAGTTATTTCCGTTACCACAAACCAAACGTCAGAAAATAGGCAAGTCTGGTATCAGCTTGATTTTATTTGGGAAGAGTATTCAAAAACAAAAATGTATTTCACTTCAAAAACTCTGTCACCTCAAAATAAAAAAAGCTATTCTCCCAGTTTTCCCATCAGTTCTTTAATTTAGCAAAGTATTTGGGAGACATACCTTTTTGTTCAAATATTGTTCAAACAGTTTCCAAAGCTAGGCAGTGGTAAATCTCACAGCTGCTTTAAATATCATTATTTTTTTTTTCACTTTCAGAATTAAGAAATCTGGCTACCATTTAAAAAGAAAACTCAAAACCAGTGTAATCATAAAGACTGTAACACCTGGTATTTAATAGAGTATTCCCTCACTACACTACAGACAAACTGTAACGACTCAGGCACAAAACAGAAGAAATAAAAATGAAGAAAAACAGTCCAAGCCCTTGAGCCACGTATTTAACAACTACAATTCTCATTAGTGTATACCTTCTTCTGTGGTTTAAGCAACAAGGCTAAGGAACAGCATGCAAGCTGTGTAGCATCATGCAGTGACTTACCTTGTCACACGTGCGTCTTAGCCAGCAGCCCTCACATCTTTTGTCATACTTGGGCAGATCCTCAAGGAAGCAGTGGCTGGAACCGTGTCACAGAGACTCCATCCCAGCTGCTATGTATACATATTTATAGATTATGAATATTATTACAAAATATATTTTTATAGTGTACATTCACATGCATATATTAGGAGGAGACAAGTTATTCACACCCTCTGATTCATGAGGCTCCCAAAGGGGGTCTTACTCATCCCTCCCCATCCACCTCCAGGATGGGGAGCAGTTCTTGATGTCGGGCAGGGTAGCTCGGTGGGTGCCCAGCGCCCCTCTGCCCTGCACAGCCACCTGCCCTCATGGCATCACAAGGATAGAAACCATTAAAACCACCACCACGAAAAGAGGGAGAAAAAAAAAGTCATAATATTCCTAAGCAAAAGCTATTTTAGGGGCCTGCTGGTTCCCAAAGAAGCTTTACCAGAGCCATGGTGGGAGAACAGCTAAACAGAGAGTGTGGCAGGACACCACGTGCTACCAAAGGCAAGCGTCACGCTGGTCAAAAATCCAGAAGAGCAGGTTAGGCAGCAGCTCAGTTTAACCCGGTAGAAGTTCACAACAGCCAAGCACAAAAAGCTGGAGCAGCCTTCTGAGAGCAACACAGTTTTAAAACCTCGGACTGCTGAAGAGCAATAACAGTCTGAAAACCTCAGGCCACCTACCTTCCCAGGCACACGCGGGTTAACTCATTCCGCTTGAGACTTTGGGCAGCGCAACTTGCTAGAAAAAGCATTGTAAGAGGTCATGACAATATGCATGAATTATAAATAATTTCTGAGTTCATTTTTGTTCATCAAATCCGAAATTTACATAAACAAACTCATTTCCTTTCCTGCTTTGCCACCGCAAAGCCAACAGGGCCGCG
>NW_010585831.1:858418-899520 GCF_000705375.1 Tinamus guttatus | reverse complement strand
TTCGGGTGCGCGACGTGGGGCCGAAGTGGTGGGCCCATGTCCCCATGGGCAAAGTGTCCTCAACACCCCATCCCCGGCCGTTGGGTCCACGGGGTGAAACACCAAACATTCAGTTGTTTTAGCAATGTAAAACAGCTTCAGGAGCATGAATCAGAGAGGGCCCCATCAGGATACCCGTTTTCCATTCCTGTGGTAAATGAGGCAGAGCTGGGAAGCTGGAAACCTGACTTGCAGCCTCTCCAGTGAGGAAATGACTGGGAAATGACCTGGAGCTCATATCAGGTTTGGTCTCCTGGCCCAGCTTGGTGGCTGCTGCCTGGTGCTGCCGAAGGGGCCACGGGGATGGGGAGGGAAGGGGACGGGCTGCCGCCCGGCTGCCCTCGCAAGGGGCGCCCAGCACCGCCGCCCCTGCACGCTGCTCCCTGCTGTGTACAGAATCACAGAGCCACAGAACGGTTGGGGCTGGAAGGGACCTCTAGGGAGCATCTAGTCCAACCCCCCTGCACACACAGGGACACCCAGAGCACGTGGCACAGGGCGGCATCCAGGTGGGTTTTGAAGATCTCCAGAGGAGACTCCACAGCCTCTGTGGGCAGCCTGTTCCAGGGCTCTGTCACCCTCACAGCAAAGAAGTTCTTCCTCACATGGAGATGGAACTTCCTGTGTTAAGCATAAGCATTAGCAAAAGTTAACTAACTCTCTGGGTGGCAATCGGTGGTCTTGAGTGGTTTTAAAGTCCAAGACCAGCTTGGTTTGCCAGTCTGCTGCATGCTGCTATCGTGGCAGCATCAGATCCAACCCTTCCTCCTCTCCATATGCTTCCACGCTTGCTGATCTCATTATCATTTTCCTGGAGTTGCATGGTTAATCATCGATAAGACTTACAAAGCATAATAAAAATTAATCAGAGAGAACACTGTCTTCTCCACATTACTGGTGTTATTGTCACATCTGTCAAGTTACTCGATATCCAAACTTTTTTATCGCTGTCATGACTTAACATACTGCAACTTACAAGGAGAACTGGAGTGTCAATTACTTCCAATTGACAACTATTTTATCAATAAGTTTCTTTCACAGAGATTCACATGAAGAATTTTGAACAGTCTGCCTCATTTGGGTGAGACTGAGTATCATGTGTTATTCTGCATCGTTCTTCCTTGGCAGATTTTTTTTCTCTCTCCCTTTTATTATGCAGAATATTTGCAGGAGGGGTTACATATGAATTCCAACCTACATGAACCATATGTGCATATCCAGATTTTTTTTTTCTTATACTTTCTGTGAAAAGTTAGAATGTAGTTCTCAAAAACAAGAAAAAAAATCATTTTGCTGTTAGATTAGTTTGGCCTCTTTTTTAAAACATATATCACTTTCCATCTGTCACACAGCAAGCATTTCTTGCATAGGCATTAATTAAAACGTGCTTTCCCCAGGAATGCTAATGAACCACGATGGTACAGGTAATTCGTTTGGTCATGAACATACACAGAAGCTGGAGCAAAAAGACTGAAGAAAACTGCAAAATAGAGGAGAATCAGGTTTCCCCTATGCAGTATTTCCTCTGCATAGTAGCTGAGAAAAAAATTCAGTTCTTTTCTCCTGAGGTGGTTAGCAGAGACCAGCTTTTGCCATTATTAGAGACTCTTCTAATGGATGCAATTACAGACAGATAAAAATCAGGTCTTTTCACTGAAATAACATTTTTTTATGGCTGAGTAGTAAAATGGGGGGAAAAAATGTTGTTTCCTTTACAGTCCTTTCAAAATGCAACCCTCCCTACTGAAGATTTTGATAGATGTTTCCATAGAATTCCTTAGTCTGGATGAATATCATCCTTTCTAGAAACTTGGTTGCATATTAAAAATTCACTTCATCACTTACTTAACTCTCATTCAAAGTACATTGCATATTCTTTAACATGTTTTACTAAAAGGTATGTATCCTGCTGCTCTGCTCAGATTCAACCTTACATGGTTTTAAGTAGATCAGCTTTAAAACCTCATTCCATCTTAAGTAGCTCAGCTTTAAAGATCTTTATTTTGGTCTTGGACTGATTTGACACCAACATGTAGCTGATATCTGACTAATTGCAATTCTTACTTACTCGCCAGTACATTGGTCAATTTTTGTTAGATAAAAAAGACTGAAACAAGCAGTTCAGGAGATAATACAAGGTCGTCTTCATTTTCACTGTCCTTCATACTTGAAGAACTGTCCCTGAACAACTTTGGCACCTGTAAAACACTCTAAGGACAGTCAAGTACACTTACTATTCACACAGTTCCAGCTCTCTGTGATTTATGCTAAGTCATGTTGTGGAGGAAAAAATCACCAGACCTTAAAACTGCTTGAGTTTATCCTTTCTTTCAAGGTTCAGTGATTTTTTTAACCTCTGTTCTCATGTTTTCAAAGCTGAAATGAACAAAATATAAGTGAATGTCTAAAAAGCCATTGCACCACTGTCTAGGCTTATAATAGTTGAATTAAAAAACCAAACAAACAAAAAAGGAAACAACACCAAATTTAAATAAATATTTTGATTAAAAAAATAGCTAAACACAAAACTAATCATTTACTGTATTTCAACCATGTACAAACTCACCGAGAAAGAGGAATAGAGCTCTGGCACTAGCAAGGCCTAGGCTGATAAGGAATAAGAAGGAAAGTGATTTCTGGAAAAGATGTGGTCACTGTCACCCGCTCACACACACCATGTGCACTGTTCCGGAATCATAAGTCATGAAAACAGAGTATTTTTATTTTCAGCATTTATTTTTAAAAATACATTTGTAAGTAAAAAAAAAATCAAATTAGTTAGAATGTATTGTTAAAAAATGGCATTTTCCCATGTTCTTTTCCTTTAACGACAAATAAGTGAAATACATATGCTTGGAAATGTTCCAAAACATTTTTACATTACATAAATGTGCTTCCACTAAAAATGACCAGGTGGGCCTGGAGAAGAGCTAAATTGTTAGCTCAGCAAGTCACTGTCAGTTTTGTGTTGTCTCCACTCACCAAATTGCAGGGTTCAATAACTGATTTTTTTTCGCCAAATTCTACTAAATTTGCATGTTCACGTGTTCAGGCCTATGCAGGCAAGATGCCTTTTTTTTATTATTTATTTATTTTAGCTGCTCTCTATGGTTTCTTTAATACGCAAGAGGGAGCTGTTGCTTACAAAACTTTCCAAGGCTTTTTTTTTTTTTTTTCTTTTTTCCCTTGGGAGTGGATGCTGTGCTTAAACTTTCCTCAGATTCAAAATGGCTCTTCTAAGTGAGTGATAAATAGATATTGCAAACTTAAAAAGCAGTGACAGTCCTGGTCATACATAATGTAGGCAGAGATTTCAGAAATTACATCTATAGGCACAGAGCTAAGAAATCTACAATGCCAGTGCCTAATGCCTGTGAGATATACACGGGGCACCAGGCTTTCAGTTACTAGTGGGATCCAAATGCCACCTGAGGTACCTTGACTCTCTGAAGAGCATATAGGAATGTCTAAGAGCAAGATTCACAAACATCAGCACCCTGAGCAGAGAGCTACAAAGTTGTTCAGTGAGGGATGTGGAGAAGAGAGCAAACATACGTTCCCGACAAACATGGCTTGTTGTAGGTAATAAAAAAGAATTTGCCTCCGAATCTCATTCACAGCACTGGGTCCTCCCAGGGGATACGTACCTTTTCCACAGTATGTAGTGATGGGATGAAGTGGTGGGGACCATTCTCGCTATTCAGTTTCTTTCGGATGAGAAAGCTTGAGTATGCATGCTTTCCACAACGTCATTCTCCATGGCCTGCAGTTTGTTTTCTTTTGTTCTGTTTGTTCTCTGGACAGGACCTATTTCTGGTAATGCTACTATGCTTACCTAATGGAAGAGAGACATATTTTTTAATATATGCAGTTTTATTTGCTGAGATTTAGCGAAAGTACTTACAACATGGTGCAAACCTTAAAAAATAGCATACTCTTTTCACTTATATATAGTTAGTCTAATAACTAGTCATTCTCTCCACAAAAATTGTTTTCATTTAATTGTCTAAGCAATATTGTGGCTACATAGGTAATAGACGTTTTTAAAAAGACCATTAACACCTATATACAAAAATAATTACATACCTTTTTCCCCTTTCTGTTATGTAACACTTCTCCTCCATTCAGATATTCATTCCATCTATTCATACTCATCTTATAATTAAGTGCTTAAAAATGAAGATGTTTGTTACCTTCTGTCATGTTGTTGTTATTGCTTACATGGAGCAGTAACAAATAAAGCCTTTATCTACATTTATTACATTTATCTACAAAAATCTTTATTACATTTATATCTAATATAGCAACATTTCCTGACAGAAGCAACACAGGTTTCATGCAAGAGATAGGGATACCCATCGGGTATACTTTCTGTCTACCCAAGTGTAGCCTGTTGATTCAAAAAACAACTGTCTTCATTTGGGGTAAAAAAGAAGTGGGTATTGCATTTAAAAGGGATTCTGCACAAGCATTAGTGACCTAAGTATTCTAAGCCAAAAGGAATTTTCCACACTTAATCTTAGATGCAGCAGCAGAGTTTTTAATATATTTCGAAGACAAATACCCAACTCTGTAGTGAATGGGCTGACATTTTGCTTTATGAGTTTTCTGATTTATTATGTATGCCTTGTTGCTTTTAGGATATTTGGCTGGTACCTCCATGAATTCTTTAAGAATATATTAACTCCAGAAAAAGCTACAAATTACGAAGGTGTTTAAAAACAGGAGTCCAAGCTTAATGCATGTAGCAGTGTCAAAAGGAAAGAACGTGATTTATAGCTTTACATTGAATAATAGCAGGAAAAAAACAAGATTAAGAGGGAAAACAAGCAGTTTAGGTGGGACTGAAACTAACAACAAAAATGTTTCCACTCTGGAGTTCATAGCTTTAAAACACCTAGCCATTCTGCAGAATGGGATACAAACACATGAACTTGCACTTTTAGACTTATGTCATACAGTTAGAGGAAGAAACACAAGACCTCTTGGCAGTCCTTGTTCTTGTCTTTTTAACTGCAAAAGAAGGTCTGTTAAGTGTATATTGTAGGAAAAGTCACACTTTACGCAATCATAGAATCATAGAATCATAGAATGCTTAAGGTAGGAAGGGACCTCTAGAGATCATCTAGTCCAACCCCCCTGCATATGCAGGGTCACCTAGAGCACGGGGCACAGGACTGTGTCCAAGCGGGTTTTGAAGATCTCCAGAGAAGGAGACTCCACAACCTCTCTGGGCAGCCTGTTCCAGTGCTCTGTCACCCTCACTGTTAAGATTTTTTTCCTTATTCATACAATTCACCAAAACATTCAACAGAAATATGTAGCAGGTAAGGGTTAGGTAAACATACTCAGAACTTGGGTGCTAGGAGATGACAACTCCTCAGTAAGAGAATAGAAGAGCAGGCTTCAACAGATATACCCAAAGCTTCACAAACATGTTTGAGTGATGCGAGCATGTCAGAAATCTTAATCCTCATAAACTTCTCAGTTAGTAGATATGCACAAAGACATAGTGTTCTGGGACTGAAAAGCACAGGGAAATTGGAAAAGCAGCAGGGAGACCCACCAGATTATTTGGACTCCTTCATGTCTACAGAGTGATGGGCAACATGCTGACTAGTTTAGAGCACAGAGCAATCTTGGGTTTCATATGATTAAATCATGACTGTAAGAGAAGATAAGCCGTAGAATCACATGCTTGCCTTTTTGAGAAGAAAAAAAGACAAGGCAAAATATGATGAAAAGGCTTCTGCATCAAGTTTATTTATGCACACCATTTTTTTTTAACTCATTTGTGTAAAAAGAGGGTAAGGATGGATAGGAAAGCAGAAAGTAAGAAAACAAATCTCTGAAGAGAAGTCTCTGAAGTAAGTCTCTGATTTGTTATAAAACTAGTGCACAACAAGAAATGCACATGTATGCACCCAGCCTAAGAAAGATCTGCTCTGCATCTAAATTGTCTGTGCACCAGACCCTGCTGGTACGAGACTGATAATTCAGATTCTCAGCTGGGAATATGTTATTTCAGAAAAAGTTTCTCTTTACTACAAACTGGCTTACTCAGGAAGTTTATGAAAAAAAAGTACATGTCAGAAGCACAGAGCTTTCTCAGTGCAGATTGCCCAAGACTAGGCTGGGAGCCTGGTGTCAAAACTGAACAGAACCCTGTCTGCTTAAGAAAAAAAATATATCCAGGAGTCTCTGTTCAACAGCAGAAGAGTTCTGCCACAGGAGGCGCAAGAAGGAGACGAGTGCTCAAGCAGAAATTCAGCCTTGAATCTATTCCTGTCTTATGTCTCTGTGTTGTGATTACAATCTAGTGAGGACTTTGTCATTTAAATTGTAGGGATGCATTTCCAAAAATGACAGAAAGCATGATTACCACATGCTGAAAGTCTGAGCACTTATATGGGTAGTTCTGGTGATAAAGAGATCAGGCAGCTTTTTAAATTTACTGACACACAATATGCTTTTTACCTCTGTATTACATCAAGACATTCTGAATATTCTAGAGGTCGCAAAAATGTAGAACATAAGAAAAAATTACACTAATTTATTCCTAGTGTAAAGAGGATGTCATATATTTGCAATCCTGTAGCAACTTTGGGCATGGACAAGTGATAAATATAACACTGAGGCTATGAATAATACTAATGAGAGAACATTTGTAAAAGGGAGAGAGAGGAACCTCTCCTATTTTGTTTTGATTTACAAAATCAAAGGAAAATCAAAAAAAGGATTTTTTTTTCCTGCCTATACATCCTTTCCTACTTTAAAACGTGTTTATAACTTCTCTGTAGATAATCACTTGCAAATGGTTATTCTTAGATTTCTGTGTGGCAAGTAATGGGTTTTCGTCTTCCTTGTCTTCATTTCTTTGGAATATTAGCCACAAGTTGAGGAGAAGAGGATTCCAGCGTGGCTGTCTTCAACAAGACTTTTTTGGTTTTATCAGTGCTATACAGAGAGTTGAAGAAGCTCTTCAGTGCCGACTAATCTATCCCGGAACATAGAGGAATACAAGAAAGAAAAATAAAACCAACTAAATCATAGAATCATAGAATCATAGAATGCTTAGGGTTGGAAGGGACCTCTAAAGATCATCTAGTCCAACCCCCCTGCAAACGCAGGGACACCTAAAGCACGTGGCACAGGACTGCATCCAAGCGGGTTTTGAAGATCTCCAGAGAAGGAGACTCCACAACCTCTCTGGGCAGCCTGTTCCAGTGCTCTGTCACCCTCACTGTTAAGAACTTTTTCCTTAAGTTCCTATGGAATTTTTGGTGTTTCATTTTCCGGCCATTTCCTCTAGTCCTATCAGTGGCCACCACTGAAAAGAGACCATGACCGTCCTCTGCACTCCCTCCCTTGAGGTATTTATATACACTGATTAGATCCCCTCTCAGCCTTCTCTTCTCCAGGCTGAACAGGCCCAGCTCCCTCAGCCTCTCCTCATAAAGACAACAAAAAAAGACAACAAAAAACTGTCTCTAGAAATAACTAATTATTTCACTGTGAGTCCAGTTCTTTCAAGTACAAGAGCATCACATATTTGAGTTTAGAGGTATCCAGAGTTCAGAGGTATCCAAAGTTTATCATTGATCGATATGTAATACCTCTAGGACAGTGGCCTGGTTATACTGTGCTTCTGCCTACAGGTCACCAAGCTGGGGCCATCAAATTCTGTCCTCGGTTATTTCTACAGCAGTTTACAAACTTTTACAGTTCATCAAATTTCTCAGATAGTAAAAAGAAGTTAACCAGTGAACTGAATAGAGTATTATTGCAGGCCAAAATTATGTCCCTGAATATGAAGTAAGTCTGAGGGTAAGGAAGTCCTGAAAATTAAGGTGTTCTGTATTTTTTTTTCCATATGACTATATTTTAAGTTGTGTATTTATGCATTTAGTTGTTTGCCACACTGATAAAAATAGGAAACATATGCACTTCTGTAATGAAACACATTGTCTAGTTGTAATTGCTACTATTTACACCTATGCAAAGGAATTGCAAAATAGAGCAGGTTTGTACTTGCTTTGCAAAGTGGAAATAATAACAAAAGATATGAGGCTGTTGGGAAATAGATACAATCAGAAACTGAGATTGGACAAAATTTGGTCCCGCATTGCTTGTCAATTGTAAATTATGTTTTAAAAAAATTTAAAAAGCAGTTGCAAGTAGTGGTGTTATTTACTATTTTTCCTGAAGAAGGTCTCTCTGAATTCATGCTATACACTCTATTATGTGTACTTTTAATGTTAAGAAAATATTTCCTCCACACCCCTATGAAACAGAGACACAATATCTTTTTAGACAACAGAAATGATTAGTTCAGCTAGAAAACACAGTATTCACTTCAACAAAGACAAAAGGGAAGCTCACTTGCTCCTATACTCAGCTGCTTCAGCAAACTACTTATTTTTTTTCCCCTTTGAAGAGATGCATTTCAAAGGAAGATGTAGTTAATATGTAAGGTTAACATTTACCTTCCTGAAATTTTCCAACAGCTCAGCTAGATCATTCACCTGCCCTTGCAGTGTATCAAGTGTAGAGCCTTGGGTTTCAGTTGCTCTTTTCCCTGAAATGATGGTCTTCTCATTCTTTCACACATATTTTGCATGTATTATTCCATACATAGCAAAGACATACAAGAGGTTTTTTTCTGAACTTTAAAAGGTTTGTTTACCTGCTTTTTAAGTCTCATTCAGGTAAATACATATAGAGATGTGCAATTCAGGAAAAGCAGTAGTGCTGAAATGGAATATGAAATTATCTAATATCCTATATTTTGGAAAACTCAGTGGAAAGGAAACAATGATTCAGAAATCAGTGGGTGAAATTCTGGTCTGTAAACAAAGGTACTGGCAAAAATTCTCCATTCACATCCCTGGGCCATGTTTTCTCCCTAAATAGGCAGCAGGTAACTGAGAAATTATTATTTCAGTCACTATCTGTAAGTGACAGTAACAAAGCAGTACTTGCAGCATTTCAGAGTGAGATTGGAGCATAGCACTGAAACTCAGGTTGGTTAAGAGCTTTAACTCAAACTTGAATTTTATCTGCTTGACAAACAAAGGGTCGCCTGTGCTACAGCTGTGCCTTTGCCAGTAAGGTCAAAGAAAACACTTGTAGCGATTTAGATTAGGCTGCTTACTTTCTACTTGTGGGAATTTGTAAGTATATGTAATATGTAAAATAGAAGGGTTATTTTTGCCTTTCTCCTCTTCTGATTTTAACAGAAAATTGGAAGTTTAACAGAAATGTGTATCGAGGCACTACAGTCAGTAAAAGAACTGCTAATTTTATCTGCTGTCTAACACCATCCTAATACAACCCCTTCATCATGGAGGTTTATTCATGTAATGGGTTAAGTGAACCAGCCAACTTAAATGCAGTGGCATTAGTTGCATCTGGTATGAGATTTATGTCATTTACTTGTCCTAGAGTAATCTGTAAGCGAAGAACACAAGGTTTCCTATTTCCTTTTATTTTATTTTATTTTATTTATTTTTTGCATATAGAGAAACTCCAATTTTGCTTCACTTCAGAAATTTATATCCTCTTTATGGTGTGGATTCTGAGCATGAAACCAAAAGAGGTCATGACTCCACAGCTGAGAAGAGTATATTTGATTTGTGAAGAAGACAAATAATCTTTGTTACATTACTTAAAATTTTGGTTACAGTGGGTTTTTTTACTAATTGTTTTTTGTTTTCAATAATGAGGTATCATAATGAAAATATAAAACTTTAGTGTGGGATTTATTAAGACTACATCCTAACTAGGAACTCATGAGGAATCCTTTTTTCTCACAGATGTTATCAAACAAGCACCCAGGTCAAAACTTTTATACCTTAGACTTTTAAGGGTAGAATAACATTCCTCCATGTTCATCCAAAATCTAGCAATAAATTTTTCAGACCTTCTCTGCATATCGTAAGAGAGGCATTGCTTTCCATCACTTCTTATGTGCCTAAAACGTCCACACAAAAACAACCTTTCAAATTGCTGGTGATCGGGTCAACAGTCACTTTTCTCTGTTAGAATTCTCCAATTTGCTTCCGAGCAAACACTGTCCTTTAGCACACAAAGCATACATTTATGCTGATTAAACACTTTATTATACTTTGGTTTTTATCAGCAGGGTGTGCATAATCGGGCATATTGACTCAAGCGCAGAAGCATAGATTGGCTTACTCAGTTAAAAGCTTTGATATGGCAACTTCTGGAGTTTATAGGTACGCCTAAATGAATTCACAATGCTTATGGATCCTGGTTTACTCTTAGTCTCTAGAACAAAAATTTTAATTCCTCAAAGGCAGAGGTATATTATCCTCCTAACAACTTCGCTTTTTGACAAGTTCATAAGAGCTTCCCTTGCTACTGCAACACAAATATGATTCTAAATAATCATTAGATGACATGTTACCGTAAAATTTACAAGCATCACTGGCCGTCTTAATTCAAGACCAAACACTAGCTGCAGGATGAAGGAGCTTTAGGGAGACATACTCAGAAAAACAATCCTGCACTTATTCAGGGTGCCAGCAGTTCCCCAGGATATTAAATTTAGCTTTCAGGTTTCATTCATTTCAGTGGATGGATAAAGCCAAAAGAGGTAGTCATGAAAAAGTGTGCTTATATATTTTAAACAGTCCTTTGGGATGTGCTTTTTCTCCTAAGAATTGTAAATAGTAAAATACTATGCTTAAAGAACTCCTGCAAAGGTAATATAAAATATGACCATTAACTTGCAATCTGCGCAGTGATTTAGCTATAATCCTCAAAATTACAAATCAACCTTTTTTTTTTTTACCCAGTCAGCTCTTTGCTGGGAAGTGAGATGAGGAAAACAAGAGATGGTTGCATGGATGAGAATGAACAAACCACTTATTAATATTGCAAAACTGAACTTGTCAACTGCACAAGCAACATGGTCTTTTTTGTTCTGAAAGTATCATTTATCACTTGCTACTTTACTGTTCAATTCTAACTCATTACTACATTTTTTTCTCTTTCATGTTACCTTAAAAAAACAAAACATTTACCTCCCTGTCCAAATTTTTTAAAGCATATGTCACATTCCCATGTGTTACAAGAAATTTGAGCATACAGATCGGTTTACTCAGGTGTTTTGGCTAGCAAAGGTCAAGAGGATAGGGTTATAAATATGTAAATCATTAATTGTAGTATGTGTTCCTTTTACTCTGTTCCTGAGATTTGCACAGGAGAACAAAGATTACATGTTTCCCTATATGTTGCTGATGTTTTCTTGATACATTAGTTATCTTTGTGTTGGTGCAAGAAGGAGTCTGCTCGTTGTATTGATTGCTTCTGTCACCCACTTGAACATTCACAAAGCAATAATGTCATACACAGCTTATCATGATTAGAGTTCTTGGTTTAAGATGCTACTGCAGCAGATGTGGGAAAAGTGTCACCAGGAAAACAGAGCTTTAAATGAGAATAGGGGGAAAGCCTAATAAAAAGTGAGATAGTAGAAAGAAAGATGGTAAGAGATGAGAGGAAAGAGGCTTATTTAAAAATGTGATACTCAAAGAAAACCACTTAATGTTTTTGCAGGTGCCTCAGTACACACAGAACGACAAGGGAATTTAACCAGATTTGGGAGCTCAGCACTGCAGGTGACTTATCCCACAGTGTTTCTTATCACATGAGCCGTCCCACTGAGTTCAGTGGAAATTATTCTCTTAAATCGCTTAAATTCGCTTAAAGTGAAGTCTGGGATTTACTAATTACATATCAAATGTGCAGCAGATAAAAGCTCATATGCCAAAAATAGCTTGCAATTTATGGGCTTAACCCTCTGCTATACCAGTGTAGCCAGATACATGTTGTGAGGTAAAACCAAAGTGTCTAGGATAGATCCTGCCTGGATTGTGAAGCTCTGTGACTCTCCAAATCATGGCAGTATGAAGAGTATTCATACAATGTTAACAAGGTTAACAGGATATCACTGGTAGGGCAATATTGCACTCAAATTGTGCTCAGTTGAGAGTGACAGCTTGGACATATACGGGGGCCTAAGAAAGCACAGGCTGTCCCCTCCTCTGAACAGCTTTGGAGCTTGGGCTGAGGCAGCATTTTAGAGGGGCACCTCTGCTTACAATCCGCAGAGGTGAATTGCTAGAGGCAAATTTGATCCTCACAGCAGGCTTAAACTGATATCGCAGATGAATCCAGGACATGCAACACTCAATGCATGTGCTTCCCATCACAGACGAGGGATCATCATTAACAACTACCACTGAAGAAGAAACTTTTAATATGCAAGATGCTTTCTTAAGTAGCCAGCAAGACTACTGCTACACAAATAATACTTAGAGAGAAAAGCAATGAAAGATTATAGAAAGGGCAACATTTTCCAGTATCTAGTTTTGCAAGATGATGTATAAAAGTCCAGTAGTTAGCAGAGCTGTGTTGATGTTCTGGCATCCAAATACAACTAGCAGCTTTTGACTTCATGCCAGTTTAGCACTGGGTGTGAAACTTCTGGCAGCTGGCCTAGACTTTTTAGGTCTGAAGGGAGAGTGAGAGAGTGAGTGCACAGACTTGAGAATTCAGAAGGTTTTATAAATCTCATTCTGTTTCTCTTTTCAACTTACAAGTAACCATTTGTGTCTTTGAGACTACAGACAGTCTAACTTGCAAAGTACAGTTAGACCCCAAACCAGATCTCCTCCTTTTTTAGACGTGGTCTTTAAAAGTGCTAAACTGATTTCTGTCTTCCCTTCACACAAAAATTATTGGCAAGAAAGAAAAAAACATTACGAGCTTTGATTTTTGGGAAGTTTAGTGAACTATCCTCTAGTTTAAAAGTCTGAGCAGGACTTTTCAAAGCCTTCCCCTCCCCCAGAATATCACAAGTGCTTGCAGCATTTGGAACAAACGGTCACAGCTCCTAAGAAATTAGAAAATGTAAAATTTTAAGGATCTTTAGTGTTTGCATAGAAAATACACTGTGCCACAGTGCTTAACCTCATGCTTTGACTTTAACAGTTTTAGGTTCAAGGAGTGTCTTTCCAAGTCAGTGAGCTCGTTTTCTCTGTGCTTGCAGTAGGCAGCCAACTTAAAGTCTGATGCAAATACCATATACATGTGTTTGATATATGATATAAAACCAGCAGTCTTTTATTGCCACCTGCCTCTGTATTCTCCTATAGTCAGCACAACCCACGTACTTGCTGCTCTGATTATTCCAACATTATTTTAAAAATGCCAAACATGACTGCTACTTCAAAACAGAGATACTGCAGGATTTTGCAGAAAATATACAGACATTACAGAGAGCAATAACGTATCTGCAGTCCTCCGATATACATGTTTATTTTTCCCACACTGACTTGGAGAAGGAGGCAGTGCAGATGGGACGTTCATTTCTCCATGTTGGCAAATCCCACAAACCCTGTTTTGTACTGCTTGCACTATTTTGTTGCCCTTCACGGCTTGAATGGGATTAATAAATGGAGTTACTTCTTTAAGCTCTGATGAACTTTACTAAGATACTCAGAAACTGCGTCAGAAGTTTTAAATAGTCTCTCTCACGAGTCCCACTCTGTGGCGCCATAATTTCTTGTCTTAATAGAGGTACTGACAGCGCGCCTAGTGACAGTTCTAGTTCTATATCACCATCAGAGAGTGTGACATATTAACTTTCAAGCAGCCTGAAGGCTTTATTTGCTGTCAAAGATGTCTTTATATATTGACCTCTTCAAATATTAAACATTCTGGACAAACACTCCAGAATCAGTGATGCAGAGATTGCAAAATAAATTACTGTTTAAACCATGGAATGTGCAACATGACAGTTCAGACCAGCCACCTCTAACCACGAAAGTGCTCACCAGCTGTGATATTGGTGGTAAGAGTAGTTTCAGACTAGACTTGTTTAGGAAGTATTCTCATCAAATATGCACACTGATGAGTTTAGCTTTAATTACTCCAAATCCCTGATTGCCTTCTAATTTGTGGAGTTAATACTTCATGAAAAATAGTGTCCTCGGTCATTAAAAATGCAAGTGTATGGTTCAAAACATTTAAAAGTTCAATAGTTAGGCTCATGTCTTCTGGATTTTCTTTCCCAGGTAAGAATTCCCTAGCCAGTCTTTAGCTGTTGAAATCACTTTGGCATTTGTGTCTCTATTACCTTGGGGACCTTTTTTGAGTTTGTTTTCAAGTTCTTTGAGGCAAACGCCTTGCATGAAGAAGAGAGTGCAAATTCTAAGCCATCTCCACTCTTAAGTTTTCCTGCCAGGTCTGTCTCCTTCTCATTATGCTTAAAAATAAGAAACAGCTGTTCTCTGGCAAGCCTCTGTGGAGTGTAAATGCTGCAGTAGGTATATGCTATACACCGGATGCTTTTTACTTCAGCTCAGAAATAATCCTTTTGCAAGCAAGCTTAGCTCTAATCAGGTAAGACTTTTAACAAGAGAAGAAGTCGCAAGAACACATGCAAATTGTGGACTTATTGCAAGATGTACAACCGATGACCTGTGTTGTCAAGGACAGAGCAACAAACTGTGTGTCTACGTTACGTTTTGGATGAGATTAGGAGGGCAATTTTGAAGCAAATCTCCTGATCATTCCCACATACCATGCTATGTTTCACGCTGTGAAGAGGTCTTGGAGCATACAAACTGGTTTACCTGCAGATAACACCAAACCACAAGTTGTGTCCCGGGAATGCCTCGAAGCTGCTCCAACCATTAGTGGATTTTTAGTTCACAGATCATCCAGAACTGGTCTGAAATAGAACACACAAAATGAATATATTGTGAAATATCCAAAGCTCAGCACCAATTGTTTCACTCTGCAGATGCACGCCTGCTCGACTGCTCTACTTGCCAATGTCCACGGGTTTGAGCTAAGCCTTTGCTCCTGGTATTCAGATATTGCATCTCGTAACCCCCTTTGATAGGGGTTGACCAATTCATAAAGAAGTAAAGAAATTAAAAAATGAAACAAACAAAAAGAAATCACAGAAGAAATGATCTCTGAGTTAGTTAGAACAGAAAATCTCTCTCTAAATCTGTCTCTCTCAAATCTTTTTTCTTTTGCTACTGCAAAGCATGTGAGGGACGCACTGAGAGACAGGGCTTCCAGCCACAGGCAGGATTAAGACTGAGATGTCACTACTTTTTTATTGATTTCAGTGGACAAATAAATGCACATGCCAGATGACTATCTGAACAAATAGTATTTTACTGTAGCACTGACTACAAAATGAAAACTTCAGGATAGATTTTAAAGATTACACTCAGGCTAAAGACTACATCAGGGCAAATAACAAGATCCACCCAGCCATTTTCTGCCCTTCTTTCCAAGTCCCAAGTTTTACTATATTAATGAGGACTGGCTTGAAAAATCCACGGCGCTAAAGGCAAAAGCAACAGGAAACAATATTTTTATCCCTCCCCGACCCACAGAACTTGAGCCAAAAGCTTTTGCTTTAGGCTTTTTTTTTGGCCTTAGGAGAAATACTCCATGTGTATCCCTCCTTCTATCCACATTCTCATCTCAAGCAATTATTAGAAATTACTTCTGCCTCAAATGTTTACATGCATTTCCTTCTGTTGGAACAATCTTATGTTTAGCAGGCTTTTACATCTGCTTTAAATTAAGAGTACATCCATGTTCTTACGCTTATACCTCCTAATTTTAAAAAGTGTATGTGTGGTTTTTTTTTCAGCCTATATTTTGGTGCTTATGTCCACCTTAAGATTCATATTTGTATCTGAAATTTTCAAAAATTATTATTCTTAGATTAAAATTGGCATGCTGAAATAGAACTTGGGATAATGTCTTTCTGCCTGAGAAGGAGGCATCTCCTTGGCATCTGAGGCTACCTAGATGTGTTCCCTGATCATTCTTTTTCAAAGATTTGGAGGTTCTGTGTGCAAAAAAATCTTATATATTAATGGATTATCAAAGCATTGAAAAATATCTTCTTCTTTCTTCCAGAAGAAGCAACACCAGCACTTGGCCAGGAAGTAACTTTTCTTCCGCATTTGCAGTGTTACCATGTCTTGGCATTCAAAGAGTGTCTGTCTTTTCTCAGTGATCAAAGAATAGAAAGTGCACCTGGGAGCAGACAACATGACTGCTATAAAGAGAATGTTGCTGAGTGTACATAAACTGGTATTTTACTGAAGCTGGCTGAATTTTAAAATTTAAGTGGAAGGTTACAGTCAGACAAAATGACCTTACAGGACTTACAGATAAAAAACACAGAGGTTAATTCAGCTGTAAAACTAAGCAGAATTACGTGGTAGAAGGATGCCTGTCTGAAGGGGAACAGTAAATCTAACTTTACATAACTGCTAAAAATTTATTTTGTGGAAAAAAAATCTAGAATATCTAGAATAATCTTTCCAAATGGGATTAACTGGTGTGAGGAAAGATGGCAGAT
The DNA here is from genome assembly GCF_000705375.1 of Tinamus guttatus. The sequence goes on along the minus strand of NW_010585831.1, from coordinate 883,052 downwards.
GTGTCATTTATTTATTTACTTATTTAAAGTATGACAGTTTTAGAAGAGCAAACTGTCATACACACACACAAAGCAGTTTATTCTATAAAACCCACAAAATATATCACATACACAGGGTGTAGGATACAAGGTCATAAGTTTAATTTTCATGATGGATCTCAGTCATTTCTGAGTAGCCTGACAACTGTTGTGTTGCTTTTGAGTCTGCTAGACAATAAACGAGGCATTGGAAATTCTCCTACCTGGAGAATTCTCAGAATTACCAGTTCTGTTAGAACTGCAAAATCCAAGACAAGTCACATTAAGAGCAGCACATAAATTGGCAGTTCTAGTCAGTTCTCGTTCATCAAAACAAGCTTGACGTTTGCAAGCCTAACTGTGTAACTCAGAATGACTGTGCCACTTCTCTGCGCTCTTCAGTTAGTTGCCATCTGCACTACTTTCAGAAACACATCATGGAGACAGTTCTATACATATGAGTATTATTTTACACATATAAAAATATTTTCTTTGCATATATGAAGTTCTTTGTTTTGTACTGCCTTAAACAGTGCTAAATCCAGAAGCTTACCTTCGCTTCTCTTTATATCCGTCTGTCACTGCCAGCTGCATTTCACATTTAGTAACATCTTATTGCAGGAGTAACAGTCTTGTTAGTTTCAGTGGCGCATGGAGAAAAAGCAGAATGTCTCAGCCTGGTGTGATACGGCCAACAGTTCTGTAATTCGTGTGTCTCTCTTCAAACCTTGCATTGTTCTAAATATTGTATTTAAAATATTGTATTTAGTATAAATACTGTATCTAGTGTACTTAAAGAAGTCAGGTGTGTTCTTTCTTGACTTTAACTAACTTGGGCCATTATACAGAAAAAGACTTTATCTAAGCCTGAGTTAACTTGCTGCTTTCTATCAGTGTTGCCGAACAGCAAGGCCATGTCCTGACACTAGTGCAAACAGCATTAGGAAAAAAAAAAAAGACACAAAATAATAATAAAAAACGGCTAAGTGAGTTAGGCTAAATCACTTGGAGATTTGTTTGGCAGAATTTGCAATATATCAGATCTGAGTGAAGATCTGTAAATTACTCAGTGTCTGCTAATGTCTTTAAGGAGGAAACTTGCTCTGGATGAATACAATGACCGCTGCAGACTGCTTCATGAATGTGAATAAAAGTGCAACCGATGAATGCACACAGCTAGGAAATGCTTTTAGAAATGCGCATGGCTACTGCACTGCTGGCCTCCCTCATGGTCAGATCTCGGCACACAAGCTTTCGCCCAACTGACAAAGGACATTCAGCTGTAAAGAGTTTATATGGCCAGCTTTCTAGCTGGGAAAGGTTGTTCAAGCATTTTGGCTTTGTTTTTCCACACACTGTCAAAAGATTATTTGTTGTGGCTTTTGTGCTTTCAAAGGCACAACAGAAATATTCACAAAGGCACTATTCATGTCAGTGTTTAGCTGTTGATTGACACCTCTTCTGCCTCCCGAAAGTGAAAGCCAGCTGAACTGTCCCTTGGCTGGGAGGAGCCGAGAGTGAAATTGAACACTTTGTCCTCCTTCCCAAATACCTGTTTCTCTCAGCAAATCTAAAGGACCATTTATTGAAAGAGCATTAAGTTTCAGAAAGCAAGGCAATAAAAAAAATTTCTTTGTTAGATCTTTCCTCACGTGCCTTCCTTGATGGCCCAACCCTAACCTCTGAACTATGGGTAGATATTTCTACTCTTCTCATCAGTGCACTGTCTTATGTGAAGCTGTGAGATTTTTGTGTTTCTTCCCGCATCAGTTCAATGAAGGAAAGATAAGCTTATAATGTTAGCAAATCTAGCAAATGATGAAATCTTTTCTATTTGAGTCACCAGATATTTTGTCTGAAAAAAAAGACATAGAAAAAGAATTTTGATTTCACGTATTTTAACAAAAAGTTTTTTCAATGTAATTAAGTGCTTTACACAGAGACTTCTACTAGAGGAAGCAAAAAATCTATAAAACAGCTGTCACTTTTACCTTTTTCTAATATTTTGATCTTTCACTTTTAAATCTTCTGGTTTTAAAACACTCAAATGAGTGTTGCAAGACAAGCATGTAGACTTTGTCTTTTAGATACACAGAAACATCTTGGCATTTGCCATTATTTGCCTGGGGTGAAATACTTAGCAAACTTTTCATTTCACATGTGAACTTTTAAAAATAATTGTCCAACAAATGAGGAAAATCAGCCCTACCGTTTTAAATCTGACAAAATACAATATACAAGGAAGGCATCTACATTATCTTCTAAATTTTCTCTCTGGCAAGTGACCAAGATTAATGTTTTCAGAATATCTTAATGTGTCAATCTGAAATATCTACATCAATAGAAACAACGATATAAAGTTTTTAAAAAGGAAGCAAAAAATACAAGAGAGAGAATAGTAAGATAATCGTAAATCTGTATTCCTTGTGCAGCATTTTGACAGATTGTTAGTTATTTTGTTATACCTGAAGGAAATTCCAGACCTCTGAAACCTGTGCCTTTTAATTTCAAGGGGAAGATGATTTTGCTTTCTGGGGGCCCTGTATTTCCGCCACTCTCCTATGTGTATAAACTCCAATACAGAGCTTACCTGTTGTCTCCAGGTAATTCATTTATTCACACACTCACCTCTCCCTTGAAGCACAACAGATTCTCTTGCTCCTCGTATTCTTTTAACTTTATTAAAAAGCAGAAGACTGTGTACGTCAGATAGAGATGCCTTATGTCACAAGGATTAGAGTGTTTTAAGTAGACCTGTTTTATGATTATTTCACCCCACCAGTAATTCTGGTTAGATGACCAACGCTGTTTTAGAGTTTTCCCTAAGGCCTCATAGTCTCTTTTTGCCAATAAAATGTTTTGCCCTTTTCCCCACTTCTGCCCCAGTTCTGGTATAGAACTATCCAGAAGTTCGATTAGTTTATCTTTCTGTAAAGCTTTTTTTTATACATATTATGGAATACATAAATGTAGCATATGTACATAAACATAGTGTATATGTATAGACATAGTGTATATGCATAAGATCAGATGATGTGATTTGATTTGTTATGATGTGTGTTTATACCTTGCCATGCACTATGTTGAATATTATTCCAGGGGAAAATGGATAGAGGAATACTGTGATGGTTAGGCCACAGTCCACAACCTCTAGTAGCTTAGATCAAGTATTTATTATCTCTTTACCTAGGATTTTTGGGGGTGAAAAGTGTGTAATGATATTTTCTTTTCACAGCATGTTTTCCGTTCTATCTCCAGACATCATAAGCTCCTGGTGAAAGAAAACTCTGTCTTTATCCAGAATAAAAAACTATTTTATCCTCAACCTTTTATGAACTGTAGAGGAATGACAGTAAAATGAATGCTAAGAATATTCGGGCAGTTCTGTTGAGGCTCTTCATATTAACATGCTTTAAGCTATCACTTATCCTCACTGTGTAAGAAGAGAGTTCTAAATATACTAATGTGAAATCACTTGAGCAATTCCTGTATACACATAATTAGTTATCATTTAAACAGCTAAAATACATTTTTCCACCAACACTTTGGCAAGGGAGTTTCCAGTAAGAACTGATGTAATACTTAGGTTTGTGAAACAGACAGGCAAGGTCACCTATGTGTGTCCATGCCTAGTCCTTGCTCAAAGACTTATGCTTCTGTCAACAAGATGGTGTGACCTGTCCTCATCTTTGATGCAAAAGAACTAATAGGTTGGAAGTACTACAGCTGGCAAAGCTGGAAGTTAGCTTTGTGACTTTTGTTTGGGGTCAGATCACTGAACTGAACAGAAACCCATCTTTAGACAAGCAAAGCCTGTTTTGGAAAGGAAAAAAAAAAGAGGCAAAAAGCTATATAAATGTAAAATGGAAAAAGTTTTTGACCTACACTCTACATCTAAGTAATGTAAAGGAAAAATGTGTATATTCTGATCAGAGATCAAATGCTGAACCTTGCTGGTGTTTGCTTGATTTTTATTATATCAACAGGAACTCTGTGAGCATATATTTAAGGTCAGAAATGAATCCTGATGTGAGCTGAGGTCAAAATCTACATGTGATTTCATCAATTCCACATGACTGTCATGACTGTAACAAAGCAGAATTTAAGCCATTGTAGCACAGTTTCATGCACTTCACTTAATCATTAAGTAGAAATATAGAACTTTATTTCAAAAGCAACCCATGGAAACGAAATTGGTATAAACTGAAAAAATGTCCTCCGATATCCTGTAACATAAACCAAAAATAAAAACAAAACAAACAAAAAACCCAAGCTATTTTTCAGTGTGTTGTTTAATTATGTGGAGTGCAACACAGTAAGTCTGAAGAAATAAGATACATGCCAAGAAAACAGACATTAAGCCTTTCAAAGGAGAACCAACTGACACATGGGTTTAAGTTAAACATGTCACTTCTACTACAAGTGCTCAACTTTAAAGTATCAATCAATCTTTTTTTTTTCTTAAGTGATGATGAGAACTGGAGACTTCCAGATTCAATAATAATAAAAAAAAGTTACACAGTACTCTAGTCCTTTTGCCGTTTAATAGAAAAGTATTTTCGCTTTTGAGATTCCTATCACCTTAAACTAGTTCTGTGCCTGATCTTTGTCTGTAGCTCAGTGTATTTGCACGTAATTAAACCCACAGAACCGTAGATGGGATGTACTTTTGCCTGACTGGAGACTTATCTGATATATACAGAGTAGCTGTAGGCTATTTCAGTGTTAGGCTCTATTTCCTGTTTGCATACAACTGCATTCGGCGTCTTGTGTGACTATATGTGTTATACTAAATCATAGAATCATAAAATCGTTAAGGTTGGAAGGACCTCTAGAGATCATCTAGTCCAACCCCCATGCAGGGTCACCTAGAGCACCTGTCAGATTATAATGTATTTTATCCTCCCAGAACATTACAATTTTCATTCTATTGCCTATGCTGACCCTCAATGGGAAGAGGACTTCTAGAACACAAGTTTCAATAACCAAACTGTCTATTTGTAGTAAAGCCAAGGGTTTGAAGAACACAGCAGACTAAGTCCTAACTCCTTTGAAGTAGAAGCCATGCAAAACACCTACTCTAGCTCTGATCACACTTCTGTGCCTCATATGAAAGTGGTAAGGCAATAACTGCTATTTTAACTTCTTGAATAAATAATTTTTTTGCTTGTAAATAGGCATAGCAGATTGGCTGAATATAATAATCTGCCATAAGCTGGCATGTTGTTCATTGTAATTATTTCTGATGAAAAAGTCCATTAGACAAGGAATATTCCTTACCTCTTTGTGAAACGTTGTTCCATGTACATTATTTGTAAAGAATATAAATACTTTTATGATGAAAAAGGATCCCACCTACACACACAAAAAAAATGTTCTTTTGAATGAATATCCAGCTTAGCTAACATTGTAGATATCAGGCTAATTATTCTAAAAAGTAGAAATTGATTTCCATCAAGGAAATTTAAAATATTAAGTATTTTGGAAGTGTTTGCATATTATGAAATAGCCTTTACAAGTTTCTTCCCAAGTGAACGTAAGAATTTGTGTTAGGGTGTGACACAAGATGTGATCTATTATTAGCTGTACTATGATTTAAAATATTTTATTACTAGAGGAAAAGCACTCAGGTCGTAAACAAGCTAGGCTTAGAGCAATAGCCAGATGTAATAAAAACATCTGACAGCTACTACTGTGCAATGTAACAGCAGGACATTTCTTGGTGACCATGCAGGGTTTATTTTATATTTAATCTTGAGCTGTTTTGTAATGTGGAGCAGAGCCCCGTTCCCCTATTCCATCATCGTCGCACTGGTGTGATGAGACATCACCAACATGACACTGCACTGAAGAGTCTGGGAGTTCCACCCAGACTCCCCCAGCAGGCACCAGGATTTTTGTGTGAAAGGGCAGCAAATCTGGCTCTTGAATTCTTGCTCTTTGCCTTCCTGAACCATATACATCCTGAGGTTTTTAGCATTATAAAATGACTCCTAAGAAAAGGTTTTGCAGATTGGAGTTACTCTTCATTCCATGGAACAATTTATTTCTCATTTTAATCTGGTTCTCCTTTATTGTCTCATCATCTTATCTATCTGCCTTAGGGCAGAAAGCCTTAGCAAACTAAAGGTACCTACTTCCTTAGAGACCTGCTATGTGCAGAGTCCCATAAGCCTTGATGTAATCATCTCTTGCAGGAAGGGAGAAAGACAATACAGAGATCCTGTTCATTGAACTCCTTAACTGGATTCAAGCCCTGAAGTAAGTTAGAAAATGTTCGAAAAAAAAACATTTTAGAATGAAAAAGTGGAAAAAGGAGAGAAAAAAAAAAAAGGAAAAAAATCTATACACCTCCCACACTAGCATGTTACTCTGTCTATCCATTTAAAGAGTCCTCTTCACTTTATTAGAGCTTTTGCAGATAATCAAATCCCTCTTCCCTGGCTATAGCCAGTAAAGAAACTGAGATACAAAGCCAGACAGGAAAAGGGAAAGAAAACAATACAGAAAAGGGAAAAAGGAGAGAGAAGAAAAATAAAAAAACACATAATTTGTGGGGTAATGCTGTCTTCCTACAAATGGAAGGTAGTGAAAAATAAGGTATAAACCCCATCAAAACTGTTCTTCAAAAGGCCTGGTTTATTTGGGCTGCAGTTACGGCAATGAGACATTACTTGTTCAGCTTCCTGTAAAGAAAAGACCATGCTAACTTAAGAAAAACATCATCTGTACAGCTGCAGAGCAAGCAATGTTTTTGAGTGAGTAATAATGAAACTTAGTGGAATAAGGCAAAAATGGAAAGAAAAAGTAAATAATCGCAACTGTAGGAAAAAAAAATGTGCCTGTGTGGAAAAAGGTAAATTCCAGAATTGAAATCTTACCAGGAAACAGGATTGAAATAGCAAAAAATAGAAAATAAATTCCTGTGAGATGAACTAATGTTGTGTCCTGCAAAGAAAACTAATTGGAATATAAAGAAAACAAGGAATGTGGAGCCAGAACATGACCAAAAAAAAGTAGATCATGGAGTCTAAGATCCAACTAGCACTGGCATTTCTGTTCTAGGTTATTGAAAGAACAGTCTGCCTCCTGGGGGCAAAAGGAAGATGTTTTTTGCATCCCTGCCACTTTGAAGGGAACCTCACAGGTGTGAAAAAGATTACTGTCCTGCTGCTCTTTCCACTTCCACACCAGCAAAAGCTTATAGCTACATCGTGAAAGTAGAGAGAGATCAAGACTGCTGAATCCAGCTCTACTCCTGGGGGAGTCCATGACAAAACTCAGCTATCAATAAAACACTCATCTGAAGAACTCCTCTGAACTTAGCCTTCCTTTTATTTTTCCATTTTCCCTGTCCATCAAGGAATATTACTTGCTTTTTTCTTTTACTAATATTAGCCTTCATTAAGGGAATTATAACTCTATCAAGAACCTTACTGTAAAACATGGATTATTATCTTAGTTATAAATTTCTTCTAAGATGAGGTCATACATGCTCATTGTGTCCATTCAGGAAAAGGCTATCATGCCTGAAAATGACACCTTTTCTAATTCTACCACTTAGTCTGATAAAGCTTGCTGAGAGAGGCAATGTAGTGTTTTGTATAAGCCTTTGGTGCGTTGTTTTCTTATTAATTTAAGAATGGTAAAAACAAGAGTTACAGTTAGGATGTGTGTTTTATAGGAAAGATCCACATTGGGATCTTGTACAAATCAGTTACCTACACCGCACCTCAGTTTTCTCACATGAAAAAGTGAGGATAGTCTGTAAATGTGATGTCAAAGGGTGAGTACATGGAAACTACTGATAAATCTGAAAGAGACAGTGGTAACCTGAGAGGTTTAGGGCAGTTGACCCATGAAGTCCTCCGTCAGCACACAGGTAGATGGCAAAGAATTGGTGCTTTGGAGAAATGCCAACAAGGTTGAATGAGAGAGTCCCAAAAACCTGTCAGAGCCCAATGTGGACCCTTAAACAGCAGTCCAGTGAATGTGCTGCAGTAGACCTCTATCAATATCTAACTAACAAAAAAGAGCAATTCCAGATCTACCTGTGATTCATTCAAACAAAATGGCTTTAAGAAACACTGACTCCTGTAATCCATAATGTCCCCACCTTTGCAGAGAAGACTGTGTGCTTTGGCCCTAAAAAGGAGTTTGATGTACTTATTAATGGAAAATAAATCTCTTCTCAGTACTATTAACTTTTGGTAAAAGCTATTTTCATCACAATAACAGGAATAGCAATAACATTGAGAAATCAGTAACAATTTTAACTGCCAAGTCATTGCCCTTTCGCCAATCAATAATTCCAGATCTCATGTAAGAGTCTTTTTCTCTAAGTCCTCCAAGGAATCTCCCAGATCTTAGGTGATCTTACAAAGTAGTATGCAGTTAGTTGACTAAGAAGTGCTAAAATTAATTTATCCTGAGAGTTCACTTGCGTGGGGAAATCTGCTCTTAAAACCTCATGCTTAGAACCTCAATTTCAGGAGAATTGTTTTGTCCAAGGCTATCAGTTTTCCTTCTTTGCTATTTGGTTCTTCTTGTATGATTATTTAAGTTCTGTTCATTTGAGTATTTGATCATGTCTGTGAACCCAGAAGATGAAGATAGATTTTCATACTGTAAAAACTTAATATACGGCTCCATCTCATTAGTGCCAGGATGAAGTCACTTCAAGTCACTGTATTTCTTAAAAACAAGGTTATACAGATGGAGGGTCAAAGCAACAGCTTGTAGTTCCACATTGTCATCCAAAGAATGGAACAATGGGAACAATACGAAAACATTTTCTTCCTTACCATCCTAAATCTGGAGGGAGTAGCTGGCAGTTAAAGTGGTTATTACTCTACCATTTATTAGCATGACCTGACCATTACACTTTCCTTCCCACCCCGCACCAAGGGCAGCTGAAAGTACGTATAGTTGCTTATGAACTGTGGTGACAGACCACTTGGCATGTAATATAAATTTGACATCAACTTAAGCTTATCTAAGTAGGCCGTGCACAGACTGCAGGGGTTGAAGGCAGCTTCAGCCATGGAGTTCAGGCTTCCCATGCTGTGAGAATTCAACATCCGATTTTTTGAGTGACAATGAGATGCCTTTTACAACTTTTTAAATAATAGAATCATTTGCAAGAAATTACTGGTAATTGAGGCAAGCATTTACTACTGTGGTAACTCCTTGACTCACTCATTTACTTTGGGCTCTTCTACAGCTCCGCAGGTACAAATGTGGGAATTTCACAGGCATTTTGCAAGTCAATATTTGGGTCTTCTTTGTTTAGAACATGCAGTTTCTAAAACTCCATCTTTGTTTTAGTATGAGGCCATGGAAAGAATTTCTATTTGTTTTGAGTCATTTTAAGGTCTGTGGAAAAGAACTGCAAAAATGTTTGGGACATTTTGATTATGAAAGATACTTTTAGTCAACATTATGACTGTGATTTCACATGTAAAGACAACTAAAAATTTCTAATGGTCGTTTCCTTTGGGAATGGACTTTCCCTGTGAAAAAAAACACTTGCTATTCTGAACTTTTTAGTCTCACAGTAAAAGTGCAAGAAAATTGCAGGACTTTTGATGCTTCAGGGCATTTATTCTCTTAATATTTCAGTTCTCCATAGAAGATGGTGATTTTTTTTTAACCCCTAGAGGAGAAAAAGAAAAATGAAAAAAAAGGCTAACTAACTGGACTGGAAACTATCAGAGGTTTGCAACATCTGTAATTAGCTTCGGCCTTGTGTGACAGAAGGTCACTTAACTTCACTGTGCTTCAGTTCACTTGCCGTTACAGGGTCTGTTATTGCTCTGCTACTGTAGGATATGCATGGTGGAACATTTACCACACAGATTTTTAGGAGCTCAGTCTCAGTGACTGAGACTATACGGTTAACTTAGATATAACTTAACTCTTTGTGTATTGGAGACTAATTACTAATACGTATAGGTACTTCTGAGATCCATGGAGGAACAGCTGCTGACAGTGTCACATTGCATGGAAGAATACAGCAATACTTTATACTCATATACTTTATGCAATTTTCTTTAAGAACCTTGAATACTTCTGCCATTTGGTTGAAGAGAGTTCACAACTGGAATATTGCACTGCTGTGCAGAAAGCCATAGCTGCTGTATTATCAGCAATTCTTAGTTTGGGGAGCCTTCAGGTAATTTATTAAGCAGTTTTTTCAAGTGCTTTGTGCCAACAGAACATGAGCCAGAATCCAGGCCATAAATATTAACACAAGGGGTTATTTTTCTGAGAGATTATCAGAACCCCAGAATAAATACTACAAATGAAAGTACCTTCTTAATCTGAGTTTATGTTGCAATGAGGCAATGAAGTAAAGTGGGAAAACAGAGAGGTGAACTACTCATTTGAAATGATGCAATGGTTCAGGAAGAGGTTTTTCTCTCACACTTGTGCTTTGTTCAGAGACTGTAGTTCTGGATACTCCTGACATGAAACACTGTCTTTAAATCTTTTCTAATGCGATGAGGGACTTTGTTTTCCACCTGCAAGTTGCCACAACCAGTGAGGGTCACATAGTCTGAAGTTGTGGTTAAAACATGTAACTACTGTTAAACACCCATTCACAACAAAATGCTTAAAGAAAAAACTGTTGTCTCAACGGATGTAAAATATCACAGGTAGCTCTTGTCAGCATTTTTTTTCTAGCCTATACTGGGTAAAGGTCTGGATGCAAGAGCTGATAATGGCTTCCTCCAACCTCTAAGTTTAGATAGGGTTATTTTGCATGTTTCCCTTGAAGCTTCTTTCACAAATCTGTGTTCATCTCTTATGAATATGCTCAAGGAATATCTTTATACTAGCAGTCCCAAGTCTCTTTAAAGTCCTAGCTGCAACAGCAAAATAATTGCATGCCACAGGTCTGAGTGCCTCCCAACAGCTTTTTCAACATTTCAACAGTCTGCAGCATTGGCAGAGTAGTTCTCCATTCCTCAGAGCTTTTCCAGCTCCTCAGCATTGCCCTTGCTCATTCTGGGAACAAGGAGCATCAGGCCTGTTCTCTGAGTGACTGACTGGAGATCTTTGCAAGGCCCCACACGGATGCTTTGCAATTCAGCTAAAGGCAATGCTGTGGACCTGCCTGCAGACGGAAGCAGGAGAAGAAATGTGTTTCAGCATGTTTATTTGACATGTGGTATGTCCCAGGGGCATCTTGGCACCCAGGGAGAAAAACATCTTCTGCTCTCAGAGTGTCCTAAGACAACAATTTACACACAAAAAAACAAGCACTTGGTATTCACAGTGTGATTTAAAAAACTAGCAAGCCTTGAGCCGAGGGGAAAGGGCCTGTCTCCTGCTCCCCTTTGCAAATAAAAGCAGAGGCACTGAGGGTCTGAGTTTTAGCACTGAATGGGAGCAGAAAGTGAGGTGTGGCTTCTTTTCCTAGAAGTAGTTCTCTTTCCTAATCAGTGAACACACTGCTTGGTAACATACAGGGATCTCAGGGACACCAGTGAGATATAACACCTCTTATGTTATTTCTCTATTCTTTAGGAATTAGGGAAGCAGACTGAAAAAAATCATCTTCTAGGAAAAGCATTAATTCATATTTTAATCAACATATTGATAAACACTCCTCACCACCTCTTTTCACAGATTAGCTAGATAGTCCTGCCTCAACTTGGGAGAGAACCAATCCCTGAAAAACACAGTTCTAAATGAACTATAGCAAAAGCCCATGAACAGCTTATACACTTCGTCTTTGGAGTTCAGGAAAAATAAGTGTACTGGGAAGTAAAGTGAAATAGAGTGGATTTAGACAGTATATCTTCCTCTGACCCTACAACAAGACATTAAGGAGACACACCTCAGATGTGGAAAAAATGTTTTTTTAAAATAAAATTATGTACTTATTTGTCTATACAGGAGTTTTGTAGTGAGTTGGAAAGCAAAAGCAAAGAGGGATGGAGTCTGGAAAAGACGAAAGATATTTTGTTATTGTTTTGCATTTCTCTTTGTTTGCTTGTTCATTTTTCTTCTTGAGTCCATTCCTTTGTGCAAGAACGAGTAGTTAGTTTAGAAGAACTTGCCTATCCCACCTTCACTGATCATCCATCACTGAAGAAATACAATCTAGCCTGAAGTAGCCTCAAGAGTTAAAGATATAAGTTCTACTTATTGGACAAAGATTCGTATGAGCTTCAGAGGGAAAACTAATCTTGGAGGACGGTACAGTTAGGCCATGGTAGTTTTGCCTCCTATGTGGTCAAGAAAGACAGGGACTACTGAACATGCCTGCAGTTTATCCCTTAAATAGAGATAGCTTATGGTCCAGTACAGAAACACAGCTATCAGGTTTGCAAATAGAAAGAAGAGCTGAGTTCAGGTGGGCTGATTAGGAGTCTCAAACACATCTTAAGCTTGTCAAACCTACGAAGAAAAGTGACTAGTATATGGATTGTCTGATAGTACGGAGCACTGGAACAGGCTGCCAAGAGAGGTTGTGGAGTCTCCTTCTCTGGAGATCTTCAAAACCCGCTTGGATGCAGTCCTGTGCCACGTGCTCTAGGTGTCCCTGCGTGTGCGGGAGGGTTGGACTAGATGGTCTCTAGAGGCCCTTTCCAACCTTAACGATTCTATGAGTCTATGATATGCAACAATAGCAAAGGCTTTCTCAAGATAAAATAGGAGTGAAAAATATAGATGGTTGAAGAGTACTGATCTTCAAATTGTTCTGCTTGTCTTTGCAAACTTTAGAGCCATGGTAGGTAAGCTACCTCTTTTAACCCTGGGAAGGCTGTATTCTTGCAACATAGCTTTCTCTTGAGCATGAGAGGAGTGTAAAAAATAGCTATAAGGATTAGCAAGTGAACAGCACATCTTGTATCTTTTGTGGTTTAGGAAGAGGATTTTGTAATGGAAGCAAAGTTACATATAGACTGGATTTTGATTCTGCTGTGTCCTCTCTGTGTCAATGCAGGAAGGAGATGGGGATAGCAGTCATTAATGGTCAAGAGTTCTGAATGTATTTCAGGCTTAAAATAAAAGAAATAGAACTAATCTGTTTATCCAGAAATTTTGTACCAGGAGGGAAAAAGAAGTCTCTAGGATCAATTTTTCATAAGAACATAAACAAACTATGTTTACCTGTCAATGGACCCTCTCCCAGCAACATTTCCTGATAGAGGCTTCAGGGGTCCCACACTTCAGCATGGCGGCAGAGAACACTACTCACGCGTTAGTTCCACAGAGCAGAAAGCCTCACAAGACCCTTCCTGAGCCTCTGTGATGGTACCCCTCATGAACTACAGCCATGCAGGCATGAAAGAGTCTCATTTCCTTGCATAAAGCTTTTGCTGCAGAGCTCCCCATGTAAAAAAGTTCTCTTTGATGAGTAACTTCTCCTCCTTTTCTTGTTCTTGTGCTTCGCTCCATTAGTAGCATTATTTTGCCTTCTTACATCTTTCAGTTGGAGCATTTTCGTTTAGATAATTCACCAAGTCAATATGAATTTTAGTGCTGCTAGCCTAAGCAACATAGTAACTTCTAGAATATTTTTCAAGCTAAGGATTTGAGTGATAACCCAGATAATGGATCACTTGTTCTTCTCTGTTGACATTAACAAGACCTTACTTAACAGCATTTACCTGGTGAAAGCATCTGAAATGCTAAACCTGTTCATAGGCCAATGAAAGGTAATTATCAGACTGCAGCATATTGCTACCTCATGAGTCTGTTAGCACTAGTCTGAATGTCATGTGCTTTCACACACTGGAAGGCTTAACACTTTGCTTGTTCAGTCATAATAGTGTGCAGGTACTGTTGTGTTTTTACAGGTTTCTCTTTTAAGACAACAGAGGTTATGTGAACAAGTTAGTGAAAGTGAAAAAGTGACTGTTTATCATTCTGTCACTTGCTATTCATTGATTAAATTTTGCTTTGGGTGGGTATTAGCTTCATGCTCGTGCCTTGTAGAGCATAAAATTCCCAGCTGGTGCCTAGGTGACAAAGCCAAGGACTCTGGACCAAATTCATCATTTCTCTTCAGATTTCTTGTAGTAGTGGCACTTATGTTGTATGTGCTACCTTCTATGTCTTTAATACGTTGGTTAAAAGTATTAGCAAACCTAGCAAATAACTTCTTCTGAAACACTGAAATTCTTCCACTATTTTGTGCAATGTATGATGCCATGCTTACCGTGTTTGAACAGTGTTTGGACTGGCTTAGATACATGATACCCTTCCAATCCTGTTTCCTCTGCCTCACTTGCCAGGAACATGCGTGGTCCAACCGTCCAAATCATTACATCAGTGTGTCTCAATACCACTAGCTGTCACTGTCATTGCTGTTGTGCTGGTGGATGTCTGAGCTTTCCAGGGCCCCCTGCCTGAGTCAGTCTGTGCTCTATGAGAATGTGCGGTCTTTTCATTTCGCCTAGTAAGCAGAGGAATAGTGAATATGTTGTATATTGTGGTTCAGTGAAACTGCTCCTTCCTGCAAGAAGCGGGAGGAAGAAAAGAGGCAATGGGCACAAACTGGAATACAATAAATTCCATTTTTACATAAGAATTTTTTTTTCTTACCATGAGGTGATAAAATATTGAAACGGGTTGCCTAAATGGATTTCTCCATCCTTGAAGATATTCAAAACTGTATTATCCTGAGCAACAACATTCTGTAAGTGACCCAGCTTTGAACATGTGTGTTGGACCAGGTGATCTCCAAAGGACTCTTCCAACCTCAACTGCTCTGTGATCCTCTCACAACAGTTTGAGAACCATCAAATCAAGATGCTCAAGCCCAGTATCTATCTTGAGCAGATTTTTCAGGAACTGGTTCACAATGAATTGTGAAGAAACATACTGAACTTCAGGATAAAGTAGAATCCAGGAAAAGCAGAGACTTCTTTGTGTTAGAATTGGTTATCACTCTTCATGTTTCTCTCCCTTCCAGTTTTTGCACTTCCTGCTCACTTCACCCCTCTTTGTGACAATATCCAAGCCTACCTCATACAGATGTTCTCCATTTACTGCTGATGTGCTTTTGCGCCTGGCCAGCTATGTCTTTTCTTACTCCTCTTCTCATCCCCGCCAAGAAGAGTATTTCTAAGGCTACAAGAGTTTCCCATTGGCTCTAGTATGATTGCAATAGAAAATCATAGATTCATTTACAATTATTATGCTGCTTAAACATTTTTTCTTTCGAAAAATGTGATAGAGCTTCCCAAAAACAGGATCTCAAAAGAAAATAAATTCTTTTTTTTGGACTCAGCAATAAGGAGGGAAATATGTGGGTCATCTAAATAGGCTGCTTTTAAAACTTTAATGTCTGTCCAATTAATAAGCAGCAAAAATTGATATGTTTTCAAAATTTTCATGGTGGTTCTATCATTGTAATTAAATCTTGAAGATAAAAATAAGCAGCAGTGAAATCAAAACTCTCACTGGTAAAACACCCACTACATTGTGATTGGGTTTTCTTTACATATTTTAAATACCTTTGACTTTTCAAACTCTCAAATAGTGTGCCACTTAGTGAGGAATGTATAAATTAGTCAAGTGTGATGACCGTCTTAGTTACCAGGAGATAAATGCTGCAAACTTTGAATTATGTGCACAGATCCAGTTTTATTTTAGTTACCTGGAAAGAGCTCAGTAGCTATACAGAGTATTTTGGAAACTGGACACTAGTTGTATTAAGTATGATTAGCCTTATTACAAATCTTTGCTCAATTATTCTTGAAGATCATTATACATGAAGCACTTTATTGCTCCTATTTAAAACAAGATTTGACAAACAAATTGTTAAAAAAAAAGTAAAAAAAAATGCACAAAACTATCAAAATGGCCCATGGCATTAAAACCAAGACTTAATAGTAAAAAAAAAAAAGAGCTGTTGTTAGTAGTATCCATTATACTACCCAAGGTACAAGTGACTAGAAGCTTAAAAGTTTACATTATTAATTACATTGAGAACATACATACGTGTAGGCCTACTAAGTAGTGTCAGATAATGTTTAAATCCCCAGTTTTTGATATTCTCAGTATAATATCAAAAGTGTAATTAAAAGGAGGCTAGAATCAGAAAACAAACTACTAAATTCTGACTTGCCAGTAGCCTCTGAAGTAGCTCATGGCACTAGTTAGCATAGTGTCCCATAATCAGCATTCATTCAAGATAACTACAGGTTGCCTGGAAGCTGCCCTACTGTAGTTCTATGTACAACTTATAGAAATATAGCTGGCCATCAGTCTTAGCCTTATATGTCTTCTGTCCCTGGTTAAACATTCAGTAGGTCTTAAGGAAGCACGTGCTGGTGCTTCTCAGTTGTTCTCCTGTGGCACTGCTGCTGCCTAAAAAAAGAAAGAGGAGAGAGATTTTTTTAAGGAAAGAAACTTAGTAGTAGACTGTGATCATCTACATGCTCTTAACGTGGCCCTTAACAGTACCAGAGCAGCTCAGCACCTCAGAATATTTAACATATTTCTTTTCAATACTTGCAAGATAAGAAGTTACTATCCACATTTTATAGAGGATACTATGGCCCGGATACCACAGTACCTATTAATATTACCATGAGCAGGAAGAGTCAACTGAGGAATGCTTTCTCCTCAGTAACTTTAGGGTGTCTTTTCTGTTAGAAATACTGTGCTGCATTTCATTCTGACTGAAACTAGAACTCCAGTCTGAAAGACAGGTTGCAAAGATATGACCTGGCCTAGGACATTTTCTGATAGCAAGAACTTCTGATTAGCTCTGACAGTTAGGACATAATGTGAGGTTTTCCTCAGTGAACTTTCAAATCTCTGTTCGTTCGCACTTGAACTGTGGAAACAGTCTCTTTCTTGAGCAAGTCCTTGGTAAGTTAACTACATACAATTTCAATTATTAAGTCTTCTGACTGGTACTTATTTACTCTTTAGTTAATTAAGACTTCAGCATAAGCACTAAGGATTTACCTGAGTTTTTACCTACAGGGAAAATGTCAGACAAATGATGCTTTAATTATCTACTTACTAATGAAATACACAAGTATGCTTAGCACTACTTTTACTTTTAATATACAGTTCTCTGCCTTCCTATGTCCTTTTAAGATCTGGTAAATAGAGAAAGGCTTGAGTTTCCAGTGAGCATTCCAGAAACCCTCATTGAAACCAGAAGGTTTTGTAGCACAAAGTCATTTCAGGCAGTTGGATGGCTGAGACTAGCTACGACTCTTCCCTTGCTGGAATTCCATTTATAGGAATTCATGAAAGAGACACAGTGATTAATATTTACCTCTCTCCTGTAAGCCAGATCCCATTTCCCACAAAAGGTGCAGACACTGCCAGTCGGTTACAAATCAAGAGAAGGAATACAGTCCAAACTAAAGTATCTACTTTAATTTACTATCTTACACATTTCCTATCCAATAAACACTTAAAATGAAAAGAAAACAAGAAACTATTGAATTTTTGCATGAATTTTGGTTTTTTATCTTCATTTTCCTTTAAAATCTGAATTACAAATTTGAGCTTATTTTCTCAAAGACCTTTTGGACTTGTGAAGGTTAAAGTTCTATTTCAACTGCTTAGTAAAGTTGTAATTATTTAATGTGACAAGCTGCAGAGAAATAAATTACACTGGGCTTGCTCATTATACAAATCTTTAGCTGGATCTTATTAAGGGCTCGCTCTCTAGAAGTCCAGAGCACTGATTTCTGGCCTCAGTGAAAGGTGAAAGTGTTCTGCATCTCACAAAAAGAGTCTTTGAACCTCCATAGCTGACCCAAAAAAAATCTGTCTTTTCTCCCCTAGTATGTGATTACATTTTCCAACCCGCAGAAAAGCGCTAAAAGGAAACCCTATCAAACCCTGCCAGATTCCTAGTTTGGTCCACCAAAGCCCGTTTAAGATTTCCTTT
Organism: Tinamus guttatus; assembly: GCF_000705375.1. The sequence goes on along the minus strand of NW_010585831.1, from coordinate 865,153 downwards.
CCGTCCAAAACCAATCTCTTGACATTGTTCAGGAATGCAGAAAGCAGCCAACCAGTCTACTCTGTCTCAGAGTAAGTATTTCCATTTAGAAGTTTTGATTTTAAGAAGTCTGAGTGCTTATCTGGCTCTACTTCCAGTAAGTTACAGGGTTTAAAACAGCTGGCTTGAAATGTGATGCTTTTTGGCAGAACAGTTTAGGCAGGGAATGTTACACATGACTTAGATTAGCTAAAATAATCTAGCTGCCTTGCAGCTTTCCATTGACTAGGTTGTATTTACTGACTGAAGATGCTTAACTACAACAAAGTTTTCATTAATCCTCTTCTCTGCCCAAAATTACTCTCTGGCCGGTAAAGGGGAACTGGGCTCTTCCACACCTTACGCAACTGGACGCTATCCATAGGGGAAGGGAAAGGAGTGCTGAGAGCTGGGCAGTCAAATCCAGCATCATCACTAACAGATGGTAAGTTCTCAGCCTCAGTTTTCTTATTTATGAAATGTGTGGTTGCAGTAATGCACTTTCTTACAAAAGAGGGAAGAGAACTCCATATAAGGGAAGTGCAAATTGACAAAGAGTATTTCTGAAAAACCTCTTATGCTGATGCTAGGTATAGATGCCCCAGGAACTGTGAGATTGCAACTCCTATCTGTCCTGTAGAGCCCCTCAAGGGCCAGCTCTGCGCAGACAGAAGTGCATCCCTCCATGCTGTCTTTGCACAAGGACCTGCCAAGGAAGGTATTATGCCATACTTACACATACAGTCCTTTCACCAAACTTGCTATAGAAGGTCATTTTGACTTTGTGCTTGTGCCCAGTCCTTTGGTCAAAGGTGTTACAGCTGTCGAAGGGTGGGCTGTACAAATGCAGGCTAACAGCAGACTCTGTGTGGCTTATGTTCTCCACACGATGCAAGCCAATGGAGTCTAGAAAGGACAGGGCATGAAATGAAAGGTCATATTAACAGGCAGCTTTAATGAAATCTCATAAAAACCTGGAAGGGTGCCATCTAATTTGAAACCTCAGCAGAAGTCAGTCTCTTGTATTCTGAGGGACAATGTGTAACTCTACAGCAAATTAGACTGCTCGTCTCTAGCACAATTTCCTAAATATATTCGTACTTTGAAATATCCTACCACCTTCAACACTTGTAAATTACTGGATTATCTACTATGGGATAAAGGCCAAAAGAAATCCAAAGGAGCTTAAAGAGGGCTGTGCGGTCAGCAATCTGCCAGCTGCCACTCCTAAATGAGTATAAGGTTTTCTCTCCTAGGAGATACTGTTGTTCTGTAGAAGCAGAAAGATTTGTGTTTCTAAAAATCAGCAGGATGGCTAACAGGAAGACTTTCTGTATTGCTAAATCTCACGCAGTAACAAGAACATCAATTACGTGAAGAGTCAGTTGCTTTTATTTGGAGCATGTACTCAGGCAGAGATATACTTGTCTTCTGTTGCAGACATCCACTTCCTAATTAATCTTTCCAATTTTTTAATTTGGAGCAGAACAGTCTTTTCACATGTCTGGTGTTTTGTCTAAGGTGACAGATAACTGATGACTGGCATACTTCCAACATTAACTGAACAGAAAGCATAGCTGAACATGTAATAAGAAACTGTCTGTTTTGTGGCTACTAATGAAGTAATGGCATTTTCTGGACAATGGATTGGAAGTCGAAGTATTACATAAAAAATGTAATCTAATAAAAGCACCAATTTTCACTCTACATTAAAATGGATTTTCTGAGTTATTTAAGAGACCTTACTTTCAAGTTTATGACTTCTACTGTAAGAAAACTACTCAGGCCTTTGCACTTAAGTTAATATGCCATATAACACTCAGAACTATATTAGGCAATGTAGGCACAAGTCCTGGGTACTACAAGTACTCTTCAAATGTATCAGAATTAAGAGTATAAGCCTCAAGTGTCATTAACATAATCTAACTAAATAAAAGATGGGGTAAGAAAAAAAAAAGCCCTAAGGGTGTGCTTATTTAAAGACAGGTTCCAATAAACTCAAATTACTGAGTGAAGCATTCTGAATCTATGACTTTTGCATTTTCAGTTAACATGGCAGAGCTGCAGTAAAGGGCTGGAGCCTAGTCCTTAGCCTTCGCCTCATGCCCATCACCGTGGCCTAATTTATTCCATGGACAAATGCTTTTACATGTTCGCCCTAGGATTTCCATGACAGATCACAAGGATTTTATCGTTGTGAAGAAATGTCACGATGAATAGAAAAATTAAGCTTTGTTGCTTTTGCTTTTCACAAAATACAATTTAAGCTTTATGTTTACATGCAGTTGCAGACAGTTATTTGGGACACAGTGCTGAAGAGTGCTCTGTATAGCAGAGCTACCCAACAACTTTAAATACCAAGCAGTTTGTTGCAACAAAGTAAATACCACAATATCTTAAGAGTGAATTAAAAGCGAAAAGAATGTTTTATTGAATCTGAATACAGGGTTGCAGCCAAATTGTTCAAATGTGTAAAGCGTATGACGCTGTTAAAGGTAAGAGCCAAGTTAGAGCATAAACTATTAGGAGTCAGATTCAGAGGTGAGCAGCTGTCAAATAAGATACTTTAAGAGCTTACCATTAATATAGGCACATTGATTTTCTCTAAGAACACGTTCTGATTTCTTATCCATTTCGCCATTTCCTTTTTTCTCAGGCCATTCAAACAGGGTTTCCTTTAGATTTCCTTGGAGGATCTTCATAAAGCAGTGTGAGTCAGTATGATCATGGATACTGCTATATTAGCAAAAAGAATAACCAAACTCAGTGTGATAATAGCTACTAAATTTAAATGCAGCAAGCATATGGCATAGCAAATTGTACCTGGGCATAGCTCTAGAATGAAACGCTGTTACATGCTTGTCATGCACACACACACACGCACAAAAAAAAAAGTCTTTGAAAGAAACATTCACCATGACCTACTTAAAACTGTATTAGAAATGTGTTAGGAGAAGTTTGTACTTATCAGGACTTGGGGGAAAGAATATATATGTGTGTATATCAGATATCTGTCAGCATATGACCTTGCCAGAGAGAAAAACAAAGCAAATCTGGAGGAGGAAGGAGGACAGAAAAGCTTTCCAAAATACAAAAACTCTGTAGGCTAAGAAACAAAGGGATTTTTTTCTTGGTGTTTCTTATCATCCTGTATTTCAGCCTGTGTGTGTGTTTTTTTTTTTTTAATCAGGCAGAGGCCAGTGTAGATTTATATGTAGACCAGCTATATTTGTAGATCCATAGTGCTCCCTTCCTAAACATGGAAAAATGAGCTACTTCTTCATTTCTAGAACCTCTCTCCTGTTGAGGGGCATAACAGTTTTCTGAAGAAAGAAAATGCTGTCTTTGACACTTTAACAGTACTAAGTACAACAGACTACAGCAAAAAAAATCCTACATGGGCAAATCATGAACAGCAGGAGGAGCTGGCATGATCTGCTTGCTTGATCTATCTGCTTTCTTGGAAGTATATTTTAATTAATACATGTAGAAGCTTAGAGAGTTGATATGCATTTCAGTTTAGTTTAGTTTTTATTATTATTATTATTTTTAGCTGTTAGACAAGGTGGTGGGGTTAAGACAAAGAGAGAGCTCTCCAGTCATGGCTGAGGGAGAGGGAACTTGGCCCTTCCTGAAGTACAGTGCTAATGAATTTCAACCAAAAACAGGATACTTGCACATTACTGTTTTCAATAAACAAATGCCATTTTCTTCCAAGCTGAGATGCCAAGACAGCACAGCTTGCTTCAGGCACAGAGCAGTTCACAAATGCCATGTGGTCGTTCATACTCCTTGCACAAGCCATGAGAACAACTTGATCCTCTTCATGTAGGAAGCAAAAACAAATCGTGGTCTGAGTCTAGCTCCTAGCAAATGTTCATTCCTTGAAAATGCTCTTCCAGCCCAAACACAGTTTGAGATGAATTACGGTCCTTGTGGGAAAGGCCTAGGAGGAGTAGAGGAGATGGGCTCTCTGGGTATAACTGCATGGCATTCCCAGGAGAATATTTTAAGTGCTCAATATGCAAGCTCAATCAGAAACAAAAGCAATGCCCAGCTTTGGGGGGTTTCTCCTTATGTGCAAGGACAATCAGTTTATTTTATTCCACATTTTGTTTTATTCTCCAAGGGACAGATCCTGCCCTCACTTTTGCAGTATCATATGCAATCCAGCAAATGATCCACAGATAGAATTCTTTGTCCTTTCTGAGGGAGGCGCTGGGATGTCTGGAAGCTACAGAGAGACACAAAGTCTGGGCAGGGGCTCCCTCCTCGCACCGCACACTCCTACCCAAACCCACTTTTCTCTTTGCCTTGCTGAATGTAAACTCTGGATGTAAACAACATGAAAAAAAACTGTTTGAACTGGATCAAGTCCTGCTTCTTCAGCACAAAGTGAGGCAGATTTCTCAGAAGCAACGGGATCCATTTCGTGTCTGTAGGACCTACTATATCTCTGAGATTAAAAACTTCTACCAAATTTGTGCTTTCTCCTGTCTGTAGAAGACCTTAATAATATTTTAAGTTCTGAAAGTGTACAAACTTAAAAAAAAAAAGAAAAAAATAAAAGAAAAGAAAGAAATATTCAGGACGGCCATACCAAGGGAGTAAGTATGAGTTCTGTACTGCCTAATTGCCTGACATTTTCTAACGGTTCCATTAGGGCATTTTTGTCTTTTCATATGAAACTATTCCAAGCAAAAGATACTGTAACTTCATATCTCCTTGGTAAAACCATAAGCTTTGGATACAAACCTGCCATGCCCTTCACCCCAGCACAAGATCATCAAGTTGAACTTTCCATTTCCACTGTCCACAAGGTTTCTTGTATATCTGAAAGACAAAGTGTTTGCTTTTAAGAATAATCAGTACCGATATGCTGAATAAAAAGTAAGCAAACATGGTTATGAAGAAAGGTTGCGCCCTATAAAAATCTTTTGTCTTTTCTTGAAAACAAAGTTTCATTGGGAAAAGTGAAACTGAGTTTTTAAACTCTTTTTGCAAATGTACTTTTTCTGGGAAGAAAAAAAAATGGGCCTGACTGATATTGGATAGTCATATTGCTTTTGAATTACCTAGATGATTGGAGTTTGAGAACTCACAGTCTGCAACTAGAGTGGACGACAGGATCAAATCAAAATAGTTACTGAATGAAGTCACTTCAGCAGCTGGCTGATAATTAGAAACAGAGTGCAATGAAAAAGAAAAATACATGGTTACATTCTTCTACAGTTCATTTTCAGATATTCTTGGCTGTTCTTTCTCTTGGGCAGCACTCCTGCATATTAGGCAGAAAAAAAAAAAAAAGGAAAAGAAAAAAAAAAGGGAAAAAAAGGAAAAAAGAAATTACACTATCAGTCTTACTGTACATGGTATTCTTACTTTTTTTTTTTTTTTTTTGGGGGGGGGGGGGAAAGATTCTGCATCTTGGACTGTGACATTCTTGTACGGATAAAATATCTACCATGTAACTTGCTGCCACCATCACCTACCTCTAAGCAAAGTTTATCCTAGCAGCATAATTTTAAAAGGTCTTCTTATGATATCTTGGAAATAACACAGAGTAAACCTATTCCCAAAGGCTATCTATCCATATGTGTGTCCTAGACCACAATTTGCTTTCAGGGGTGAAAACTTTTTGTACCACAACATTTGAACCTGGTCCCTGCACAGAAGTCTGCCCAAGCTGCTGCTTGTTGCATCCCATGGGGAAGGTCGCGGAGCAGAGTGTGTGTGTTGCTGCACACTTAGTGTTCCTGTACACACCACTTTGCACAGTGAGGTCCTGATCCAGGGCCAGTGCCCCTGCTGTCCTGGTGCAGGAACCACTCGGATCTTTCCCTTCCTTCTCAGCCTTTGTCACAGCCCAGTCACAGAGTGCCCAGAACAGAAGCAGTGATGCCTGTGCCTGGAAGACTCACTCTTACCTGCTTACAGAGAATGGTCACTTGTGACAACTGGGTGTTTTGCATTTTTTTTTTAATAAAGTCATTCCATTTTAATGGAAATATGACATTCATAACAAGTCACTATCAAATCATTACATTTATATCTACATACTGCCTTTTATTCTGTCCGCGAACTGTGTATTAGGTAGATATATTTTCCTATGATGACAGAACTCAAGCAATCACTGTTGGCATTTGACAGGTATTTTCAAGTGCTGTTATTTCTGTACAGCAGGTCTGCATGGCCAAAAGAAAGACCCTTATGCATACTTCTGGGGTTACCCCACTTTATTTTTCTGGTTCTTAAGTTTTCCATTTTGTCACCATCTTGCCATTTATGAGCATTTATGAAGGGAGGAAAGCCAATGAGAGAATGGAGAAGGAAAAGAAGAAGAGAAAGAGGAAAAAGCAAAAAAGAAGAAAAAGCAAAAAGAAGAAAAAATGGAAAAAGAAGAAAAGAGGAAAAAGAAAAAAGAAAAATAAAAAAGAGGAAAAGAGAAAGAATAAAAAGAAGAATAAAAAAGATGATGCTTGCATGATAAAGAGATTAAAAGTGGAAAATGTTTTGTTGTTTGGGGAGGTGCTAGAATAAAATGTATTTACATGTAAATTTGCAACACGAGAGTTACCAGTGGGAGGAATAAATGAGAAGTTAGCGAAAAGCAAGTGACTGAAAACCCCGTCTGCTCGTGCTGCAGCGGGGACCGCACGGCGGGACCGCACCGCGCACGCCGCGCATCGCGGGGCGGCGGCCCCGCGGCTCCCGTGC
>NW_010585831.1:799846-846769 GCF_000705375.1 Tinamus guttatus | reverse complement strand
AGCCTACTAAGAGGGTAAATTATAATCTCTGGTCTTATTTGCGGAGTCACAACCCCAAACTCCGTGCTGCCTCTTTCATATTTTATTTTATTTTTTAACCCACGTAGTGCTACGTGTCTCTGCACTGTGGTGGCAGTGCTGGAGTTGGGAAGAGGAGAAGAGGAGAGGTTGTAGTGTTGTAGGATCCTGGGAAGTGATTGCTGAGGGAAGAGAAACATTTCTTATGTAAACAAATGGGATAAATTGGAAAACATATTTATGTGGTAGAAACCAAACTTCAGAGTAGCCCCGAAAATGCAATGTAAGCACTTGGTCTGGAGGAATAGGCATTACGAAACAAAATGAAAGCCATTAATGAAAGGATCAGGGACTTTTAAGATAATGTTTTAGTTGTATACATTTTCCAGCAGGCAGGCAAAATTCTGTGTGTGCTGACCTTGGACATAAAACACAAGAAAATACATGATGCTTCTCAGAAATATATTAACAGGATATTCTATGGCAATAATGCTATCTTGTTTAAACTATTTTTTTACAATTCTGCTCTTTGCACAAGTTGTATTTAACTTGCTCAAAAGGGGTATATCTGTCTTTGGAGAGAAACAAGGACGGGGAGTTCAGGTTGCACCCTTGGTCTTTTTAATAAAGGAGTGTAACTGATACAGGTCTTTGCCATGGGTGACTGAATTTGATCCCATCTTGTAGGAAGGACAGCATGGAGAATTTTCAATACAAATTTTAAGCCATATTTTTTCCTTTTGCCTGCATTCTGTGTTACCACGCTTGGTTTACTATTCAGATTAAAAAATCCAAATAAAGCAGTCTCACATACTTATATTGATAAGCATTAATTCCTCTTGTGTTCATCACCACTCCTCTTTGGGAAGGTAACATTTAATTGGTAGGATAGGGTAGATGAGAGACATTGGTATGTAAAACCTGAACTGGTGTGAAGCAGTTCACTTCTTGGTTTCCATTCCAATTTCCCTTTTTTGTGTCTTTTGTTAATATTGTTAAATGCAAAGTCCTTTAGTAAGAAAAGGAGAGTGGTAAATGGTAGGAGAATTTTTTATTTTTCTGGTGATTTATTCCAATTACTATAATCATTGGCATTAGAAATCCATAGAGTAGATTAATATACCTGTTTGAAGGCAATGCTACAGATCTGAAAATTCAAAATAATATGGTAAATTAAAAATTATGTCAACGTTCTTGTCCAGAGTCAGTAGTCTGTAGTTTGCATTTTGCTGATTTAAGTGACTTTTCAAAGTATTTGAGATGTATGTAGACAGGTATGACTGTTGTCTTTGTATGGATTATATATGGATTTTTTTGAAATTTATGCACATTTTGATATTCATGGACCCAATATTAGGAAAAACCTCCTTTTTTTTTTTGTAAGTGGAAGTTTCTTCTCCTTTGTGACAGATTCACTTGAGTCAGATCTGTAAAATACCCATTTATTTCCTTGTTGATAATAAAAACTGATGGAACCCGTGTATAACTTCTTTTTTTTTTTTTTTGGTGTTGTTTTTGTTTTTTGAAAGCTCGCCCTGGATAAAATTAAGTTAATAATTATCCGTGCTTAAGTAGAGTAGGCATAATTCTCAGCAATAAAGTAGGAATATGCATGTGTCATGGCTTATATATTTCACACTATAGACCTGTGGTTGTTAACTTCAAATCTTGAAAGAAATTTCTGAGTAACCTTGAAAGTAAAGGCAGTTATGCTTTCATTCCTGAAAAGTATGTTATCTCCATTTCTTAAACAAAGATGTGCATTATCTCTTCATGATGTCAGAAAACCTAGGGGAAGAAGGTGAGGTTACTGCACTAGAGAAAAGCAAGAACAATTTAGGGAACACAGACTGTGCAAGTAAAGGAACCCTGCACTTGCTTGATCTGTGCTTCATGGAACAATTTACCTCTACTGACAATTTTGTAAATGTCTTTGTGTATTTCAGAGCTCATTTGTAAAATAACACTTGAATGTGAGATGGATATACAAATCATGCTGATACCAGGCTTTGTTTCATTAGCAATCGTGCAGGTGACCACTTTGCTTTAGCTGAAGTCATTTTTAAGATATCTGCATGTCATGGCAGCTCGTTAACGGCAACAGTAGCATAATCCAGAGGGGCAGCACCCACTGCGTTTTGTTTAGTTGATTTTATTCACCAGGGCATGATCTTTGTGATAACTGCACTCACCAGTAACTGGCACGATTGGATGTCGTAGGGATAGGCTTATCTATTAGTAAATAGCAGTGAGTGCAATTGAATGCAGTATATTGCTTGTCCCGGTAAAATGCTATAGCGGCTCTTCACCCTGTGTGTGCAGGGGCCTCTCAGCTTTGCAAGGAATGGACAAATATGGTGTGTTTCTTCTCCCTGCGTGTGCAGGCACCTCTGAACTTTAAGCAGTTCCCTTAGCCCAGCATCCTGGGGAGGGGAGGAATCCTTGTGGTCCAGCTGAAGGAGTTGAGTGGGTGCACTGCCCCATTCATGCTAAACTTGCCACTGTTGGGATAGTTACAAGGGGAGTTTAGGAAGAGATCAGTGAGTTCAAACTTTAGAAGTAATGTGTCTCATCAATAGCAGAACGTTAGTAGTTTAATGGCTTAACAGAAAGTATTGCTCTTGATACCTTTGTATTTTGGCCCATTTCAGGAAGAGTGATATTTTGTGGGTTTGGGTAGGTTGTTTTGGTAGTTGTTTTCGTTCTGATTTTCTGACAAGCCGTGAGGCTGTGCTTCTCTGGTGATTGCTGATGTGAATTTCGAAGTGTGTATGAATGTTCAGCCTAACAGAGAAAAAAAATTCTCAATACATCATATTTACTTGAAGGAATTATTTCTAAGACTTAGTGTTTCTTTAAGTTTTAAAAATAGTGACTTTTTTCACAGTAATCTAGTCCTCTAGTAGCTCAATTTCACTTGCACTTAAATGTCTCTTTTTAATAGAGGTGTTCAAGTGACATAAAAACAATGTGCACCTTGTCTCTTCACAGAATTAAGGCATCAAAATTTGATAATTCAAGGACGCTTATATGCTTTACATTATTTTTATTAGTGGTGTGTGCTGTGCATTGCTAAATAATTCATTTTAGATTCGTATTAAAAATTATTCTCATTTACAGAGTGAAGATACACAGCAACAAATTATCAGAGAAACTTTCCATTTAGTATCGAAACGTGATGAAAATGTTTGTAACTTCCTAGAAGGAGGCTTGTAAGTATAAAGTTTAAAATAAATGTCCAGTATTTTTCAGGTAGAAAAGATTATGGCTGCTGCTTGTGACATAAGTACTTCTACAGTTACAATATAAGTTAGTGTCCCTTGAAATGTAGTAATGCACCAGTAACGACGGTAAATCAGCACTAAATATGCATATTCTTTACTACTGAAACATACATAATTAAATGAATTAGGGAGTAAATCTTGTTTTTAATACTGCTATAATCTAGTTAGTTGTTATCGGGGCATTTCAGACGCAAGGTGGAGAAGAAATAGGCAGACCAACTTCCTTATACCTTATTCTAAGGGGTACTAGCAGCTCTCCCATATTATGAGAAAGATAAAATATTTTGTAGCTGGTGTTTGGGCTTGAGTTCCTAAAATTCAAGTAGGTATCTTCAATAAAACAATTTCACTTATTGTCAGAGTCTGGGCTTGTTGTGTGAGCTAGGAAAAAAGGGAAAAGATGCTCACTAGTGAAATTTTAACCCACACTCTTTTTTTTTTAACGAATATTACCTGAATCTTAAGTGTTAGATGTTAGTCGTCAATCCCCATGTTCCCTCTTTAACATTTTCTGAGCCTGATATTTTCTTCTTCTATTTTGAATAAATGCCCACTTAAAATTGTTGACTAAAGTGACTCAGGGTCAGATGTTTTATAGATACATGCTTAGGCTAATGCACTTTACATGATATTTCTTCATAAGTATAGATTATAAAATTATTTTTATTTACTTTTTTATTTAAAGGGAGGCACACTCAAAATGTCCTTTCATGGATCATGTCTTGTGTGTGTCAGTGCCTGTGTATGCTTGTGGTCTTGCTTTATTTAAAATAAATTTTAAAATAGAGGAGTATTTTATTTTGGGTCATGAAGGCTAAGTAGTTTTAAATAATTGCCTTCTAGGAAAGGGAGTCATAGCTGATGGAGCCAATTTATGATATTCTGTATAAATATAGAAGACTTAACATATTATTATAAACTCTAAAAAGGGAAATATGCCTGAACTTACTTTGTGAAGTGTAATGGTTAAACATGCACATCTGCCATGTCAGCTATGATGTCTTTTTCCTCATCAAGATAAACCATTATTATTATTACTAAAATCCTTCTCTTTCAAGTGCTCAGCTGTATAGTTTTGATTCTGTTTTTGGAAGTAGTTAAAAGCTAGAAACATGCTGAACTGAATTCTAGAAGTGAAAGACAACTTATTTGTGGCCTTCAAAAATTATAGCTGTATAATTGAGTGGGGAAAAAAAAAGAAAGTCAGAGAGTGCAAATCCATCCTTCTTTCTGCTGCCTGTGTTCTAGAGTTCCATTTCAATATACTTTTTTTGTATTTTTCCTCAGGGCAGGTGCTGTTTTACAATTTGCCCGAAGTGCTCTGCAGTAATTTTATGCTAACTTTGTATGCTGAGACATATGGATGAGTTTGATTAAAAAAGAAAAAAGGCACAAAAGAAGAAACTTTACATGTTATTTCTTTCTAGTTCTGCATGTATTTGTAATTTTTGTTCCTCTGATGTTGCTTAAAAGTAAATCCCATGCTTTAGGAGCAAAATTCTTTTCTTTTTTTCTTTTTCTCTTTTTTTTTTCCCTGAAGCATGAATTAATTCAAGTTGAAGTGTTTAACAGGTCTTTTAGGATACTTGCGTATTCCTTGTCTTATTTCCTCCCTTATCCCTTCCTTCTGCTGCCCCCTGTCAATTTCCTATGGTAAAAACAAAAATGAAGGGTTGCTTTATTATTCGCAAGTCTTGTGATCCAGTTCTGGTACAGTGTTAGTGGAGAACTGTGAACTACATAGCTGTATAGCTTTAGGCTACAGAATATTTTCATATCTGTTTGAGCAGTGCTCATACCACTGGCAGCAAATGTTAATGATCTAAAGAACAGCTCTTCTTACGGTTACATGCATCTCCTTTTGGAAGGCTACATACATTCTTAGACATCATCTTGCTCACGAGAACTGAATGTTCAGTGAGGAATAGAAGACCTTTTCTTGCACTTAACACTGCATCAGGAACAAGTGGTTAGAGTACAGTCACCTTGTACCATCAAATGTTATATAGCACAACAATGTTATACATTATTTGTTATGATGCACACTATAAACCCAATTTAAGTTGTGTTTTCCCTCCCTCTCCTCTTTAGTCCAAATACCAATCTGCATTGTTTTTTAACTCTTGGTAGGTTCTCTGAGAAGGGCAGGAAATGATACTTAAGCATATACTTTGTTCTTAATACTGAAGATTGATATCTGTACAGTGCTCACTAATATGTCATGGTATTACATATAGTAAACATTTTTGGATGAACAACCTGCTTGATCTGTTTGAAATGGGTAGTAGAAATTTGTAGTAAAAAGGTGCATATGTCAGCACAGTTAATAGTCTGATTGATAACAGTATTTGTGCTTGATGATTTGCTGGTTTTTGTTTGTTTGTTTTTCATTTTTATCAAAAAAAAGTTGTTGTGTAGTTGGATTTGGGAAAGCTCCGACCATCAAAGATGGGTCTCCTATTAACTGAAATAACTTGGGAATTACCCATATCTCGAGATTTTGACTAAGCTTTCCTCTTTCTTTTTCGATTTAGATTAATAGGTGGGTCTGACAACAAACTAATCTACCGACACTATGCTACCTTGTATTTTGTCTTCTGTGTGGATTCTTCAGAAAGTGAACTTGGTATTTTAGACTTAATACAAGTAAGTGTTTTGTTTTCTTATAAATGTTCTATTTCTATGTACCTTAGAATCCCAATATTTAATTTTCCCCTACAGCCACTACCCAGAATGATAAAAATGTTCATTACACCTGAACAGGTCTCTCTATCTCATTCAGCTAGTTAAGCATTTAAAAACTTGTTTCAGTAGTAGTAAACTGTTTGAACTATGATAGCCACTGCATAGATGTCTTTGGAATCCTTTAAAAACTTGTATATCATTAATTTATTATGTGACTAAGATCTGTGTTGTCTTGAAGCATGCTATTGATTATTTCAGTGCAGAAAGATGATCTCTAGAGGACTCTTCCAACCTTAACCATTCTGTGATTCTGTGTATGAGCCTCAAATTATTCTGATTCCTTGCAGGGCTTTTTTTTTTTTTTTCTGAGATAAACAACTTCTCAAAGTTGCCTGTTGATGTTCAGAACAGCTGTTCAGTGTTTGATGCTGTTCTGGATAGTGGATCCAACTTGTCTCTCCAAGTGGGTGTGTGAATAGCTTAGACAATAATTGTTTTCCTGGATTCTTATTTCATCCTTGCCCATAGACATGTTCTGCAATATTTCAACAGCATAAGTTGACTGAGGTGTACAATGGACTTGTATTTTTAGCAATTTGTTCTGCAGGGTTGTCTTCTGGTTAGTGTGTCTTCTTATCTGGAAGTGTTAGAATATTCATCAGGTGAGAAAAGAAGCATGTAAGTATTTCATGTGATGTAGGAATGCTTTTTTTTCTGGTAAAGCAGATACTTATCAATATCTCCTGTTTAAGCAGAATTAATAAGAATAAGGAAGACTGTCTCGGTCAGTCATTCCGACTGGCTGCATTTTGGAGGACCATTATGCAAAGTTCAACTAATAATTCACCTATTGGTCTGCTATGTAGTATATAAGTGTACTAAACATACAGTTGACCATATAGTATGGTCAACAATTTGCAATTATTTCCAGTGACATAGAGTAACCTAAATTCTTGATTTTGGTGTTGAAGCAAGTTGTTGGAGCTTATTAATCCGTCTGTGTGCTGACCCGTTAAATTAGGCAGTTCTTAAGAGTTTTTATAATATTGCTGTGTGCTGTGATAGAGGCTTTTTGATGGATTTGCATCTATATTCCACATCTTTTCCATTAAGACCCAGGATTTAATTACCTGACAAAATATAATTAGTTGAAGCAGAGAGAATGGAAATACTATTTCTATTTTGACTGTTTTCTCATCCGTATGATTCTGTTCATAGGTAGTCTCGCACTGGTACCTGCACCTTTTCAGTGTTCTAATTTCTGTAAATCATACACTGACCATTTGATTCAAGTTGAAAGTTGCCGAAAGTTTGCTTGTAACTGTTGTTGCATTTTCATATAACTCACAGTCAGTCAGTAAGCCATCTGGACTTTGTTATAAATCATACATGCATTAATTCTTTAAAGAAGTGATAATTTAGAGGGCAGTTTATGATTTCCTGGAAGTAGATTGGTGAAATCAGCCTACAACTCAGTCTAGTATGTAAAGAGTCTTTCTAGTAGATTGAGTAATTCTGTAGTGGATTAGATTATATACAGCAGCATGCAGTTCCATTCAAGCATAATACTTTTGTTGTATGTAGTAATATTTAGAATACTTCTGGGAAGGCCTCTTTATGTGACCATTAAGTCAGAACTTGATTCTGATTTAATAGAGGCACTGCATTTGTTTGTCCCAGGTTAGATGTCCCTCTCCTTCTCTTAGTAATCTAACTTAATACCTCAAGGAAATTTCTGCTCTTAATTTTCATCTGTTTTCTTTCTTTTTTTAATAAAAACACTTGTAGGATTCTATTTGCTGATGGTTTTAATTAGCTAGATGGGAGATAGGTGAGCGTCTATCACCTATAGATAAACCATCTAAAACTGTGCCAGTTTAAACCATAAAACTGTACTGTAAACCATAAAACCGTAAGCCTGTACTGTTAAACCATAAAACCATACTAAAAATATATAGTTTTTAAAACTATAAAACCATAAAACTGTACTGTGGGTTTCTACACTCTTTTGAATTCAGTGTAAATTATGTGTTAGAAAATAAATAAATAAGAAGCTTAAATTGATGTCTGCATTTAGGTGCTTAAGGTACCACCAGCAATTTCATTCAATTTTTCCTTATGTCTGCCAACAGATACTTAAAGTTTTCCTTGTATTCGATTTCAAAGTGTTTTAACATCGCACTCCAGAGACAAATGAGAACAGTCTGAAATAGCTACAACTAAATTTTTACTTATTTATCTTTTTAAAGACTTTTAATCCATTACTGTACTTTCAAAGCATTGTCCCAGCAAGTTGCTAGATCAGTGAGGTTATGGAAGTACTGGGATAACTGGATAATCTTGCAAGTTGCTGTTGTTCATTAAGGCGTGTATGGGAAAATACAGTGCATTTCATTTTTTGAAAGATAGATTTCTCAGTTCTTAATGATCATCCCATCATCCCATCCAGGAGTACTTTTATGCTAAGTAAGATAAGAAGAGGCAAGTGGCTGGGAAACCTATTTTGGTAGAAAAATACCCAACTATCTCTAAGGTAATGCTTTTTGTGTAGATCAGAGTTGAGTGGAAAGTAAAGGAGAGGGATGAAAATTAGAATAGAAAGAACATTGTTTGGCATTTTAACCTTGAAAGTGTTCGCCTTCAAAGCTAACATTTCTGTTTTGATCAATGAGCCAAAGAGAGTGACTTTTACAGTCTTTCCCTTATGCTGCAATCTACACCTGCTCTGTGGAATCTGAGTGACTGTTGTTTAAAACTTATTGAAAGAAAGCTACAATATCAGCTGCCAAGGACTGTTGTTTTACAACACACTGTGTAAGTGTGGGGAAAACGTAGTGACTACTTCAAGGATTTCTCATTTGGAAAGGCTCTGGAAGTGCCACAATGATGTCAAATGCTTGCAATGATATGCAAGCGCAGGGTCTCTTGAAGAAGGAAAACCAGGCTTATGTATGGAGAACAGTATATCTTAACACTGTTAAGTTCCAAACCGGTTGGAGTTTTAAGCAGTGTTTGAACAACAAAAAGCCACAAAGGGAGGATACTCTATAGGTAGATTGAATTAATTCTTTTAATGTTTACCACAGCTGTTCAACCTAGAAAGGAAGATGAAATCTTCTTGCCCTCATTCATGCCTGGCTTTTTTTATGCTTCCTATTTTGCACCTACTCGTAATAGTATTTGGTAGCAGTTGATAGCATCCAACATCAGATGTATTTAATTGATTAGATATTAGTTTTCAGTTTACCTTGTTATCATTCTGATCCGAATGTATTTTATTTCTTTGTCTTAGTATGCCTGATTAAAAAACGGGCTCTTCATGGTAAAGATGCTCTCTTTTGTTTTTCTGGCATATTACTAAGTACAGTGAGCTCCTGCTTTCTGTTGTTGTGTTTGTATCAATTAACAATTTGATATTTTGATTATTGTCATTCACTTTCCAGTATATGTTTCCAGTGTTACTTTTCATGGTAAATAAACTTTAGTCAAGACCTTTTTTTTTCCGCTGTTTATTTTCATGGAAATATGCATAGGCTATGTTTTCTTCAAATTGTGAGAGACTGATTTCATAAACCAGAGGGGAGAGCCAGACATTTTGACTTCATAATTATTTAATGAATATGATTTTACTCTTTCTTTTCTATTTGTCTTTATTTTCTGGCCTTCACTTGATATTTCTTATTTCCTTTTTTCTTCACTAGAATCTGTTTCCATCTCGTGTGTGTGTTTGGGTGTTTTTTATTTATTTATTTATTTATTTTTAAGAAGGTCTTTAAAGAAAAAATCTCTCATTGTGGTTTTCTGATTCATGTAAAGTCTGTTTGTTTTTCTTATCTGGTAACATCACAAAGTACATTTGAACTCGTGTGGGTGTGTGTGGTTTATCTTTTATTATTATTATTTTTTCCTTCCTCCTGAAACAACTCTTTTGGTTATTTTCATCTGCATGTCTGACACATTTGAAGTAATTACTGACGTCCTTAAAGTTTGTATCTCCTTTAGCACTGCTTATTATAGTGAGCAGTTTATTAGACTCTCAACCAAAATTGTGCTACCGAGTGATTCTAATTTTATGTACAACCTCAATTATTTTGAGGTGTCTTAGAACAAGGAATGTTATTGTAAGAAATAGTTTGCCTGCTTTTAAAGACCAGTAATTCTTAATAGGTCTGTATCATATTAGTGTTGCCATTTTACTGGACAAATTTTCCATCATGGATGGAGATTTGAGAAAGTTCCAGAGGTTTTCATTAGAAATCTTTAGTTGCTGAAAACTCTACCTAAAGAATGCTTAGTGTCAGTAGACTTCCTGTAAACTACAAAAATGTTTGGTGTGTGTTCATGGTTAAACAATACAAGTTGTTGGAGTTGTAGGCTGTGCACTCTTCTGTCTCTATAACAGTTAAAGATTTAAACTTATACATACATATACCTATCTATAAACATCAAATATATCTATGTAGATGTAGATTGTGGAGTCTCCTTCTCTGGAGATCTTCCGAACCCGCCTGGATGCCACCCTGTGCCACGTGCTCTAGGTGCCCCTGCTTGAGCAGAGGGGTTGGACTAGATAATCTCTACAGGGCCCTTCCAACATTAAAGATTCTATGATTCTATGAAATATATACTGCTACTAACTGGACATCTCTGTAGGGGTCTTTTTAGCATTTTGTAGGGGTGTGGGGGTTTTTTTGTATGTAACTCTTGTTTTTCAAGTTATTACATGAGTGCCAAAGAATACACAGATCTTTGCACAAACTTAGTAATATATATGAGGAATAGTTTCCCCTCAAACCATTAGCTTTTACCATTGAAACCTTTAGGTAGAGGTTGCCTTTATTGTGCATTTTCAACTTTATTCCTGCAGCTAGTATCAGACACTGTGCTGTCCTTTTTCACATTCTGCTCAGGTAAAAGAAAGTAAGAGAGTGTTTCTGGTTGGGAGTGTTGCTGCACAAACTACATGAGCTATGTAGTTTGTGCTGCTTATGGTAGTTTATTTACTTGCTGGTTTTCATCATTTACAGAAGACTTATGTTACAGTAAATTAACAAGTACCTGAAGAAAAAGGTCTCCTTTGTTAGTTTAAGTAAAGTTTAACAGAAACTCCTCCATTTAGTTTGTTATTTTTTATCAATGACCTGTCTTGCATCTACTCATGAAAATGCTCAGGTCTTTTGCTTTAAATTATGCATTAATGTTAAAGAATAATCTTTATTTTAAATGCACTGAAAAAGTTTGGTGTATTTTGGTTCTCAATGGAGAGGATTAGTAGTAGTAATTATCAGCAACAGTGTGTGATGCATAAAATACTTTTTGAAAATCATGCCGTGTTTGTGCCAGGCATCAGCCCTATTTGTCATATTGTTAAAAGTTCGTGATGCGTTTCCTTCTCAACTGGGCACTGAAATTTATTATACAATTAACCCAGTACTGTGTGTCGTTCTTTGTACTGTTTTCTCCAAAATGAAGGCCTGCGTAGTTTCTAGAGTCACTACTTAGAATTTGTAAGGTCACTTGTACAATTTTTTAAATGCACACAGTACTCCAGGTGCAGATTCACCAGGGCTGAGCAGAGGGGCAGGATCCCCTCTCTCAACCTGCTGGCAACGCTCCTCCTGATGCAGGCCAGGATCCCATTGGTCTTCTTGGCCATGAGGGCACATTGCTCACTTGAGGTTACCTTCTTGTCAACCAGGACTCCCAAATCCCTCTCCATGGAGCTACTTTCCAGCAGGGCAACCCCTAATCTGTCGTGGTATCTGGGGTTATTCCTCCCCTGGTGCAGGACCTTGCTGCACTTGTCCTTGTTGAACCTCATGAGGTTCCTCTCTGTCCAACTCTCTGTCCAGGTCCCTCTGAATGGCAGCATGGCGCAGTGTTGGGCACTCCTCCCAGTTTGGTGTCATCTGCAAACTTGCCGAGGGTGCACTCTGTGCCCTCGCGCAAATCACTGATGAATGAGTTGAACAGCACTGGGCCCAGTACTGACCCCTGGGAGACATCACTGGCCACAGGCCTCTAACTAGACTCAGCCACATTTCATAGACCCATAGAATGCCTAAGGTTGGAAGGGACTTCTAGAGGTCACCTAGTCCGACCCCCCTGTACACGCAGGGTCACCTAGTGCACGTGGCACAGGACTGCGTCCAAGCGGGTTTTGAAGATCTCCAGAGAAGGAGACTCCACAACCTCTCTGGGCAGCCTGTTCCAGTGCTCTGTCACCCTCACTGTTAAGAAATTTTTCCTTAAGTTCCTATGGAATTTTTGGTGTTTCAGTTTCCGGCCATTTCCTCTAGTCCTATCAGTGGCCACCACTGAAAAGACATCATCCCCGTCCTCTGCACTCCCTCCCTTGAGGTCCTTATAGACACTGATCAGGTCCCCTCTCAGCCGTCTCTTCTCCAGGCTGAACAGGCCCAGCTCCCTCCGCCTCTCCTCATAGGGCAGATGTTCCAGGCCCCTGATCATCCTTGTAGCCCTGCGCTGGACTCTCTCCAGCAGCTCCACATCCCTCTTGTACTGTGGAGCCCAGAACTGGACACAGTACTCCAGATGCGGCCTCACCAGGGCTGAGTAGAGGGGCAGGATCACCTCCCTCGACCTGCTGGAGATGCTCTTCTTAGTGCACCCCAGGATCCCATTGGCCTTCTTGGCCACGAGGGCACACTGCTGCCTCACGGTCAACTTGTCGTCCACCATGACACCCAGGTCCCTCTCCGCAGAGCTGCTCTCCAGAAGGTCAGTCCCCAGCCTGTCCTGGTGTCTGGGGTTATTCCTCCCAGGTGGAGGTGTCACCAACCTCTGGGCTCTGCCCTCCAGCAAGTCCTCAGTCCACCTCACTGTCCACTCATCTAACCCACACTTCCTGAGCTTCCCCATTATGTTATTGGAGACAGTGTTGAAAGCCTTGCTGAAGTCAAGGTAGACAACATCCACAGCTCTCCCATCGTCCATCCAGCCAGTCATTCCATCATAGAAGGCTATCAGGTTCCTCAAACACAACTTTACCTTGGTCAATTCATGCTGACTACGCCTGATCACCTGCTATACAGCTTCCTGAACTCTTCCACAAAGCAGTGATGCTGACAAACTATACCAGCTTACAAGGAACCCTTGTGGGTGTCTCTACATGGCAAAGTTAACTGTAGTTTGGTTAACTGAGGTGCTTGCAGTGTAATAAGTAGGTTTAAAAAATGACAGCAGCAACAAAGCGTAATCTTCTGCTTAATAATTGAGTTTTCATGAAATGAGAAGGAAAGCTCTGAATCACAGCTGAAAATTCTAACTTACTTCTGTTGCCTTTTTTCTGAGATTCAACTTCTTTTTTTCGATTTTTTGTTTCTTTTAGCAGAGTTATAAAATGACTTAAACAAAATTTCCTTCCAACTTACTGCAAGTAACATGTATGGTTAACATAATTATGTCAGTAATTTCTATGGCTGCTTTTAATATCTGAAAAAGTAAATGATGAGTATTTTCTCTGTTTGCTTTTGTTGAACTTCCCACCTAATGGAACAATTGAGTTTCTGGTAAAGCTTGACCTTGGGTTTTTTTTGCCCCTCTACAGGTATTTGTGGAAACGCTAGATAAATGTTTTGAAAATGTCTGTGAACTGGATTTAATTTTCCATGTGGACAAGGTACTGTGATGAGTTCCTATAATATTGCTTGTTATGTAAAATGTCTGATTAAGCTGATGCTCGATTGATTCTACTTTTACTGTCACTGAAATCTAGACAATTTCTATCAACACACTCTTAAAACGTGAGAAGTTTGCTAGAATTCGGATTTCTAAAGAAAAATAATACATTCATTAGTTTTGTGCCGTTTTATTACATAAATATTGTAATACTGCTGACACCTAGAAATTATTTTATTTTTCAGAGTAGGACTTGATTTTTAAGTAATGATTTGTTCTATTTTTGTTTATGTTTAGGCATTTTGCTACTTAGAATTCTTTTGCGGGGATTTTTCCAGTTAAGTTTGGCAGTTGCCTTCACATGACATGATGCTGTCGCATTTTCTCTTTTAAATCTCAAACCCCTTTCTGCAAGCATTTAAATACAGTCTTGTTTGAACATTCCGAACTTTCAGGAATAAGAGTTATTTATTAAACTAGCTATCAGTTGCTGCACAATCATTTTTTTTCCATATGGGAACCCCTTTTTGCATCAACAGGAGGTGACATGAGAAGAAAATGAGGCAAATATCACTTAAAGTGGACTAAAAATAGTAAAATATTCACCGTGTGAAATTAACACTTAGAAATTGACTGAATTTGTGTTAAACTGGAGAAGTTCTTAAGGCACCAAGCACTTACACCTTGAGCAGACACTGAAGTGCCAGTGGCCTTGCATAGGTGTTTGATCAGATACCATGTTCATGAAAGCTCATTAGAATTTTTCAGCAATGTAAACCATGCGTTTGATTATTTTCAAAACCATTTCATTTGATTAAAGTTCGAAAGAATTTATAAGATAACCCTCTGAGGTTAGAGAACCCAAGTCTTACAGGCTGTATGTGGAAAAGGTGCTTAGTCTTTATCCTTAGCCGCATAACACATTTGTGGCTGCTCTGCAGTCAAAGCTTTTGCTCTGTGTCATATTTCATTCAATGATGTATCTTAACAGAGGTAGTTTTTCACGCCTTATGTTTGATTAGGGATGTGTTTCTCCTATAAACAACTTGGGGTGCTCCAGAAATTAAATTTCTCAAAGAATAATTTATTTGATAGTGGTTAGGCTCTTAACTGCTAAAATTATTAGTGACAAAATGATATTTTCTTAAATTTTGACTTGCTTTTGACAAGTAATTTTCAACAAGTGCTTTAGCTAATTTATTAAAAACATTACATGACAATCCCATTAAATATTCTCTCAGTAACTTTCAAACTATGAACACCTACATCCCAGATAGGTATTATAGCAAAAGTATCCCATTCCAAAATGAAAGGTCGAGATAGCCTTAAGCTCAAATTTTTTGAGAACGGCATTAACAAGTGCAATGATTTTGCTTGAATGCAAGTTGTAAGAGTGCAGCATGGAGAGATGAACATTTGTTGTAATGCAAGGCTAGCACCAAAAATTAGTGTTTTGCAGTTACGGCTAATCTTATGTCACTTCTATTTTGTGTGGGTTGTTTGTCTGTTTTCCAGCATAATTGATTGGTAACACTTGTTTCATATTAGGACTTGCATACCAAAGTACTCTCTATTTTGCTGTACTTTAAGTCTTTTTACTGTTCTTGTAAATCTCTAGAAAAGCAAGATGTGTATGTGAGAGAATAAAATTACAGCAGAGGTTTCCCTCTGAGGTTTCTTTCTTCTTTAATATTTATTACCAAATGATAGTTTTCGTTTGCTAGATGTTTGTGGCCTAGACTGTTGGTAAATCTCAAATGTGCAATAAGGGAAAGTAGTAACTGCTACTGGGTCTTTGGTGTAGACAGTCTTAGTTATAGTATGTGTTTATTAATTATGTGCAGGAGCTGTTTGAGCTGAAGCAATTCAAATATTATGTTTTGAGTGGTGTGGTATTGAGAAGAGAAAATTAACTAATTGCTTCATGAAATAAAATTAACTAATTACTTCATATGACAGTATGGTGATCTGTCTTCAGTGCTTGGTGAAGGTGTGGAAGGTGACTACCTATCTGATTGTTAGAATTGTCTTTTTTTAATTCATTTACGTCAAAAAGACTTAACCTACGTAAACTCATTGGTTTGACTTTTTTTTGGCAGAACATTCTGGAATTTCTAAAAAAAAAAAAAAAAATAGGTATTCAGGAAGAATACTCTTTGAGGAAGAATATTGGCATACTGCTAGAAATTAAACTGGCAAATAAATATTGGAGAGAATGAAACTTTTTGTTATCCAACATAGCACATAAGGACGTGGGGAAAGGAAGCTCTATTAAAAAGCACTTGATGTAACTGGAACACAGCTTATTTTAGTCCTTTACTGATTCCCACACAGCAGTGCAATATTTCCTGATGGAGGAAAAAATATATATATTTCATAGAAGGCAACCATAAGCATCTTTATGAATAAAATGCTGTAATCCATTTGATTAGGGATGTAAGGAAATACTTCTATTTTTCTACAAGTTCTTGGCAGCTCTTGAAGTATCCCTGGGAGTATCCAGAAGTTTGTTCTCTGACTAGGACAGTGAACCCTCCAGAGTCAGATTACAAAGTTTTGAAGACAAGGATATACATCTGCCAAATTTTCCAGGGATAGCTTTTGGTGCATTCCTCCTGAGCATTTGTTTGTGCATACATTCATGTTTTCAGACAGAGAATGGAATAGAGGTAGGAAGCAACCTTGATTTTGTTAAAGTACCTCAAATTTATTATTGCATAATGCAATTTGATATTTTAAAAACTTGATATTCCCAGCCGCCTGATCTCTTTGAGAATATAAATGTAAGATATGTATTCCATGTGCCATCAGTCTTCAATTTAAATGGGTGTATTAGGCTTCAATGCCAGTCAATGCTTTTTAATTCAGAAAGATTTTCTATTTCTTTAGGAAAATACACAGTGAAGTACTTGATCAGAAAAAGAGTAGAGAACATGATATATTCAGTAATATAAAATATATTTGTAGTGAAAAAGAAGAAAAATTGTTTAATATTAAAAATGTTAATCTTATCACTACCCATGTGACAACTTTTGCTATAACTGATTTGCTTATTTAAGGAAAGAAGTAAAATGTATTGCAATATTTACATATATTTTTGGTCATAATCATGATTTCATGGTAATTTAACAATCCAAAATGAGTTTTTTTTTGTTATGTAGAAGAGCATTTTTTAGAAGCGGAGAGACAAGATTTCATTAAAGCTACTGTCAATCCCTGGTTTATACACACTTTAAAATACTACATGCTAGAACTGTGTGCTATGTTCTGCATAGCAGAAGTAGGAAAAATATAGAGAATATTAGCAGGCATGATTAAAGGTACAGAGTAGCTTCTAGGAAAGAAGAGGCCAAATAAGCAAGATGTTAAAGGCCTAGCAAGAAGAAATATGATGTGTTGAATGAGCTGGTAGGTGAAGAGCTGCTGTTGTTTTACAAGAAACAAGAACAGTGGGGTAGAATTTGCAGGAAGTAAATTTGAAATAAGAAAAAAGTGCACTTTTTTGTTTCATCCTTAAAATTAAGGAACTTCATTGTCTCCGACTGTCATAGATACCAAGACTGTTTTGGATATGGTCAAAAGAGGTTAGACGTTTAGGCAAAGAAAAATCTAACAAGGGCTATAAAATACAATAATACAATTCAGTCTATATTTCAGGAATCCTTAAACTGCCCATATGTGGGAGCAAAGAAATTTTATCAGGTATAATAATACTCTTAGGTTTTCTTGCATGACCTCTTTAAATGTCAAATGCCATATTTTTCAAACAAAGTACTAGAGTAGGTGCATTTTGCTTCTGGCTTACTGTTGTTTTTAAAGTATATTTAAGCATAAGCAAAGATTTTAAGTTACATGTTTTATGAAGTAACTTCTTGTGTGATGGAAAGGGAAATGTTATGATGTATATATTTTGCAATGTGAATGTTTACAGCAATAATTCTATCAAAAGGTCTACTCGGCAGTAATTCATGGTACCTTGATTGGTGTACCTTTTGGAGTACTTTCCAAGAGCAAAATGATAATAAAGCAGTCCTTAAAAATACGAACATGCAGAATAGTCAAATAGTTTCTTTATCACTAGGAAGATCAAGGAAGGTATTTTCTTAGTGTTCTATGGGCAGCTGCACTATAAAACTTCATGGAACTTTCTGCTTTAGAAGAACTTCATTTGCCTGTTCGCTCTCTGTTTCTAGTGCTCATTTTATACGTGGGTTTGCAAATATTACAATTTCTCTAAACTTTTGAGAATCTGGTCTGTTCATTCTCCTTTTTCATTTTATGAATTTTAAAAAGCATAATGACAATATCCACCAAAGCTTCTAGCCTATTAATCCTGTCATTAAAAAGTACTGCTCTCTTTATGTATCCTATCAGTACCATATCTATGCATCAGTACCATAACTGGTCTGAAACCCGAAGTTTGTCTTACACTCTTATGATAGATGCTTATGTTTTAAATTACTTCTTAGTTTGCAGTTTGGTTGTTTGTGGTTCTTTCAAGATTTGTAGCAAGGGCAATAGATGCCTTAATGAGATGTATTCTTAATAGCTTCTGAATTTTAGAGCTTTTATCAACTGCTGCTGGAACTTTTTCTTTGATATCCTCAGCCCTGCCAGAAGGATCCGGATAAGGACTAATTCCATTTTCAGTCTGGAGGCGAGGACTGCAGTTGCTGTTTTAGATCCAGTTACATCTTATTGTGCAGCAGGAAGTGATGGTAGTTGTGCAGTTATGCAGTATTTTTAGTGACACTTAAAGTATTTTTGTTTGTTCATTTTTAGTTTTTTAGGAACAGACATGAATTACTGACCAGTCCTGCCATAAACCAGTACATTGCCCATACAGAGGTTAGAAAAGGCAAAGCACTCTACATTTCACAGCACATTAAAATGCATACTTGGTAAATGTTTGTTAAAATAACATATCACCAGAATCACCAGATGAATATTTTAATATGAAGAACTTCATAGGTTTTACAATTTGTTTTCAGTGTTTGAAGAGGCTTAGAAGCATCATTGATCTTGGAATGGAGCATGACTGAGGTCAGTTTAGGGAGAAACATTTGTTTAACACAGCGCAACATCTCTACCATCCTCTCTCTAGGAATTATTAAATCTAATGTTACATTGATTAAGCTTAAACTATGATCCAATAATGTTTTTAGCCAGACTTCTTTTGAAATAGCCATCTCTGTGATCATTGCCAGTAGAGATGTGTTGTCTTCTAAATGCCGTTTCTTCTATATATTTCTTCTATCATTAACTTTTCATTAAGAAAAACAAAATTAATTTCACTTCTATTCTAATATTCATTGTTTATAATCGTTTCAATAGCAACATCTTTGATGTTTTTGATATGAAAACTTGACTCAAGATGCTTTTATATCATGAGCCCATATTATCAAGCCTTCTGTATGAGTAAAGTAGTGAATTGCCCGAAAGGTCAGTATTGTGTGGTCCACAACCCCCGACCCAACTGTTGACTCTGAATACAGCATATCTTTTGTAGATTGCCTGAGAAATCTTTCCTTGCAAATTTGCCACCAAAAGCAAACATACCTAGTTTTCAGAGCTTTAATATTTTGGGTAGCCTATCACAGTGAGTTAAGTCTGTTTTTTCTTATTTTTGTGCACAAGCGCTTGCTCTGTGTGTATATACGTACAGTAATTCTGATTTGTGTACAGCTATAAACTGCTTCAGTATGCACTAAGTAAAAAGGCTTAAATATTGGTAATATGTTTCTTCTCAGCAAGTTTGTCAGTGTAAAGCATATTGTGTTTGCATCTTCCTTTCTGATCCTGATGCTAAAAACTTTTAAATTGATTTCATTACAAACCAGGAAAATTAATTCTTTGGTCCAGTCCTTTATTTTATGCCTTTCAGTTGGGTATCAGGCGCATATTACATACTTACTAGAAGAAAGAGAATAGCCTTTTAGCCTAAACAGATTTTTAATCCTTCTCATAAACATTTGACTCTTGAAGTTCTATTCAGAAGCTTCATCAAGCATTTAGTATATTTGTCTATGGATATAAAGGAATGATTTATTAGGTGAACAACTTTTCAGTACTGTTCTCTAGATATGTCACTAAAACAGAAAGAGTAGTAGTTGTTGCTGTTTTTTACATGTAATTTACTGTTTGCTGCTTAACTTTAAAATTTTCTGATGGAGATTTACTTCTGCACTTGATGCACAGGGAAATGATAATAGTATCTATAATAGCAGAGTTATGCTTCGGTGTATTCATATGCTATTTTTAACTCACAGAAGCATAATGTATTGTTCCTTATTTCAGAATTATGCTGGAATTAAAATATTATATATCATATTAAAATATATTAACTTTGGATTTTTATTGCAGAGTACATGGAAGCTTTTTTCATTTTGTATTACCTTAATTAGTCATTAGACAATGTGCGTTTACAGTGTTTGAAGCAGAGATTTGGGAACCAGGGCTCACATCCCCAAATCAGGGATACAGACAAGATGGATTTTGAATATATATCCATTTTACTAGTGTTGTCTGTTGGCTTATTTAGTCCTTCAATTTAAATTCTGGTTGTAAATTCTGGTCCTAGATGTGAAATACCCTTGTTCATAGTAAGGACTGTCAGCTCAGGTGTATTAATTCTGCTTATGAGCCTTGTCTAGGTTTTTATGGTGGGTGAGCAACAGAGTGTCTCTCTTTGTTCACTAATCTAGCCCAAAGTTGTTTTTACTTAACTATATGTAAATATTTTGCTTAATCTTGCAAAATTTGCTCTTTAAAGTTATTACTATGGGTGCTGTTTAGAACTTTTGTTGACAATGGCTGTTTTTTCTCCAAAGACTAAAAATAGATGAATGCTAAATTTTCTTCTAGCATTGACAAATGAAACTGCTGAGATTATAACAGGAGTATGAGCAAAGATACTGGAGAAGTGAACATCAAGTTCTTACAAGTTTTGTACTCAGTTTTAAAGAATTTGTTACCCTTCATTAAGTGATTTACAGCGTAAATGTTTGTGGGTTGAAGACTCAGTGTCTCGATGTGTTTATGACATTTTTCATTTTTAAATTTTCCTGTGATCTTTTTTCAGGTTCATAATATATTGGCTGAAATGGTCATGGGTGGAATGGTTTTGGAGACCAACATGAATGAAATTGTCACTCAAATTGATGCACAAAATAAACTTGAGAAATCTGAGGTAAGAATGAAGCACTGTGTAGTATCTAGTCGAAAAATATGATCACATTAAGTGCATACTGTATAATAGTGTTTGTCCTTTAATGCCATGCTGTAGGCAACTGCTTGCTTACAATGCTAAAATTTGATGATTTGTAAGGTTAGTATGTGCTGCCTTTCATGTGTAACAATTCCTTAGAAAGCTAGCTGATTAGTTTTACTATTTTACCTAGTAGCAGTGCCTGTCATTGCTATTGGGGTACACCTATGGTTCTGTAAGAATCTCTTACAGAAAACCTTTTATTTCTAGCTTTTTTGTTTTTATTCAGAAACCCACTAGTGAGTTTAAAATTTAAATGAAATTAGGAAAGAACTGTTATGTATGCATAGCATATTCCTGTCTGCTAGTATGTTTCTAGCATTTGAAATAAATGGCAATGTATTTAGTGTTGCAATAATACTGAAGCACAAAATAATAAATTGGCATGAAAGCAACATGTGATAGAATTAAAGCCTGTCTTAGTTCCTTTAAAATAGTACAAAATCTGCCATTTTGGCAATATGAGCACTTGGTATTCAGGTGAGCATATTCAGATGGGAAGATGATATTTTTTATGTGCTCACATCAGTATAAGCAAGGGATACTTCCATAACTTGTGGGAATTTCCTTTTCAGTGGACACGATAGCCATGTAATTTCGTATAAAGCTTTGGGTTTTACAATTCTGACTATTAAAACACTTGTCCTTAATACTGTTGAATTTATATTTAGGAAAGGAACTTGGAATATTTAAGAGCTTCTTTTGGAACAACTACAGCTGTGATATTCATTAATACCAGATATGTCTTGTTGGTCAATATATTGTTAGTATATCTTAGCTAAGTCTGTGATTGATTCTTCTTGTTGAGACACAGTAATTCTAGAGAATGCATTGTCTCTTTGGGGAAATTTGTTATTTTGAAGTTTGGGGAAAAAGAAAAGACTGGCAGAATTGGGGCTTTTTCTATAGCTGAAGTCAGTTAGCTGGAGAGAAATATTGCAGGTGGCATATATGTGGAAAGATACTAAATGAGGGGAAGACACTGAGAACTATCTTGTTGTGTCTTAAATGTATATGTTAGATATATCTTGTAACCCAAGAGAGAAATGAATTCTTCAGCTTTTTTTTGTGGTTCAATGTACATTGTTCTTCTAATTCTGAAACACGACTTTTCATTTCACAAAGTTTCCTAACTGTGTCTAGGAACAGGACAGCACTATATGAAAAACAGGAAAAAAATAAGTGTTATAATATCATGCATGGCAGTACATACCTACAAGCACTTCATTGTATGTTGTGACGATACTCAAAATGCTCATTTTGACATTTTTCACAAACTCAGAATGAGCTGTTGATCATAGGGATGGACATTTGGTATTATTCTTGTAAAATAAGGCTACGTATGAATGGCCTGTGTATACATATGTTTCTCTTGTTTGGTACAAGGATAATTTAAAGTCCCCAAAGCTGAAATAATTTAGCAGCTATATTCTGCACTGTGTTAGACTCGCATCACTTTTACCTAAAAACATTTAATTAAAGTATTTATTCTTAATCATGTTGTTAGCAAATCAACTGTAGACCAGTTTCTGACTCATCATCTGAAACCTGTCAATTCAGTGTAGTCAGCCACAATACTTGTTGTTTCCCATTATTCATCTGTAAGTCATTCTCTTGTAAGATGCCTTTGGTATAAAACTAGGTACTGCAAAATATAAAAGAACATATAGAGTTTATAGCCACAAGACAAATATACACTTATGCAAGGCAAAGAGAATTTTTTTTAGATTCAGCAAAGCTTTTTTTTTTTTTTTTTTAGATTTAGCAATGAGTTCTAGAGAGTAGAGAAGTAGCAGTCATAAATTAAAACAGTTGGCGCCCAGAATGAAGTAGAACATTTCATAATCTGCTTGACAGAAATGCATTTTTTGAGTTCAGTGATGGTTTCTTTCAAATTTTATGGTGGTTATAATGCTTAGATACTTCCCAAAATCTGGTAAATATTTACTGAGGTTATTAATAACTTGTTACATGTGTATGCTCAGAAATTTTAAGATTGTTATTTCTTTTCCTTTGATCTTTTTTGATCAAAACTGTAAGTCTTTTTAACATCTTTCTTGAACATGTATTTTCAAGATACAAACATATCCAGTTTGTCCAAACCAAAATGAGTAATAACTTAATAGATATTCGTGTTGAATGAAGGACACTAAGAAATCAAAACTAGTGGATCTTCTTAGTTTTCAATCACTTTTAATTGAAAGAAGGAATAAATTAGTTCAAGCATTCAGAAATTGTTGTTAATATAGCCTGTAGCTCATAGAGTTGCCACATATGCCACAGCTCACATTTTAGTATGCTTGGCCTCTTAGACCTCAGTCATGCTTCCTGCATCCATAAAGTAGCTGTGCTAAGGCTAGATTTTCTTCTACAGCTTAAATGATGAGTTGATGAATTTATGATTTAGCTACATTTTTCAGAAGTGATTTAAATTTTGTGTTGTGTCCACCTGACTATCTCTTAATGTATAAAATGTGTGGTCATTTGACATCAAGTTTATCGTCGTGTATACTATTAGGTTTCTTAAAAGACTTTCAATTGGAATTTAGTAAAGAAGATGAAATTCATTAATATTTTAGAAAAACTATTACTTCAAATACTTTGTTTTCAGCAAAGATCAATGTTTTAAATTATATTGATGGAGTCCCTAGCTTTGATTTCTGATTCTGATTTTCTGTGGCTTGGACTGGCTACAAAGGAAGTCACATTCCCACCCTGAGAAATGCTGCTTTTAATGTATTTCGCTACCTTCAAAGTTTAGTGTTTATTTGTGAATGGTTTTCTGGTCAATCCTCCTAAACCCAAAGGTTCATTATGATTAAGGGGGGGAATTTTGGGGGAGAGGGGTCATTGGGATTTTATCTAGAGCTGCTAAAAGTTTTATAGGTAAACTTGGGCTACCTCTTTTCTATTTGGAGTGTTCAACTGCGTGTGATTTAGACTTTAAGTTGGACCTCATTTTTTTCCGAACCTCCTGATCTTTTCTAGCTCTTTCCATTCTTCTCTCTTACAGACCTTTATCTTTCAGTCTCCCAGACAGGACAGGTAGACACAGGTATTGCTGACTTTGAGAAAAAAATGTTCTTTTAACAAAAAGGGAAAGCAAAATGATGTCAAAGGCAATAAATTATGTAGGCCAGACTCAAAAATTATGTGTTAAAATACCCATGCTAGTCCTTGTAGCCTACTTTTTGTGCTAGTTTCTTCTTGTAGTTCCCTCATCTTTTTCTTGGCTCTAGTGTATTTTACTAGCTTTCCATTGACATCATATTTTTTATTTTATTTCTCTTCTTGCATTTTAGAATTTAACTTTTCTTTATATCATTGTTAAAGTAATAAATACAAACTTGTATGGACTTAAATAGTTCATAGTTCCTCCAAACTGTCTGAATAAAACTTGAATGCAGATAGCAAATATATATGGTGACATAGTAGAAATAGTTCTGTGAGTGGGGGTGTTTTGTCCCTGCTAATATAAAATGTGTGATACAAACCCTCCTGCTTCACAACTTAGTATTTGAAATAAAAGTAAGGAACTTGGGCCTCCTTCCAAAGACAAATGAAGTTTCAGAATAAGTTGCAGGTAAAAAGAATGAGGGGGGAAAAAAGGCAAACCGTAAGAGTTTTACATCTCTGCAATAAATTTATTGTGTTTCGTGAAGATTATATATAAGTATTACCAGTGATCTTTCAACTATTAATTATATCAAACATAACAAAATGAGAAGGACAGTCAGCACATACTGAACTTCTATTGCATATTTGCTATCTAGATCACTGGATTTTGCTTTAGGAGAGATCTTGGTAACCCCAGTCACTGAACATGCATAAGAACAGGGAACTGAGAAAGGAGAAAAATGCATGTCTAAGTTCAGTTTCTGGTTGTTGTGCCCCTGTTTGCTGTTTGAAACATTCAGTTGAGCCCAACAGTGTGAATTTCAGTGATGTTGATTATGCCATTTCAAAATTAATTGCTGCTCACTTTAAGTATCCATGTGTTCAAACTGCAGGTATTTTAAATAGCTGGAATCTTAAGCAGATGAAGCTTGTTTATTTTATTTACAAATAATTTTGTTGCTGGCTTTTTCCATGATCTTTCTAGGATAAAGTATGTAATACTTTAACACTTAGCAAATATTACTCTGTAGTTAGGATTAATAGTGTTAAATTCTAAAACATTCGTTCAAAAATATTTTTGTCTAGTTTAAAACACTTCAGCTAAATTTGAAACATGCTATAACACATGAAAAAAATAAAGAGAATAATAATAGAGAGAGAGAGAATAATAAACCTTCCTCTACCTAGTATGTCAACATTTGTAATATATTCATATTTCACTGTAAGGTTAGGGAGCTTGGTTTCAGTTTTTTTTATTTATTTGAACAAAGCTTTTTTTTTTTTTCTGTTCTGCTCACACATGTTCTGTTTTATTTTTGGGTCTGGCAATGAAAAACAAATAGACAAATAATTAATCATTACCATCCATTACTCTTTGTGATTCAAGTGCTTAAAATTTCTAAGAGTACGTCTTAAGTCTTCTTATCTGTTTGGCCTCATTTTGATATACTGGCAGACTTCATTTTGTTTTTTCTCTAATTATGTTCATTTATTTAACCTCATAAGCGAGGGACATGATCATTCCTTTATATTATGTATTGCATCCTTTCATTCCTTCATAACCCTGCTGCTTTGAAGTCATACTTGCTCTGGAAAGGTTGGTATGAAACACTAGCAGCAGAGAGATCCTAGTGCCTCTACTGTATCTGAAAGAGTGGTTTATTTTGCAAAAATTCATTATTTCATTTTCCGGTAGGCTATGTATTTTTATATCTCTATTTAAATGATACGTAGTTCTATGTAAAGCTGTTTGCAATGTCAGTCTGAATCTTTTTTATATAGCAAAAAAATCAATTTGCATATTAACTAAACTTGCTATCTGCAATACTTTTCCTAATAATCCAGAAGTCTTTTTAAAGAACAAAATCAGTGTTTCTGGGGTCACCTTCATATAACGTTGGTGGGACATTACAAAGAAAAGTGATGATTAGGAAGAAAAGTGATTTTTGTAGTAAATAATCATTTAGTAAACTAGCAACAGTTCATATTTCTCACTTGATAGACAAGGACCAGTAGGAAAGTTTGGCTGTTAAATGTGTTTATTTCAGTCCTTAAAATAGCATTGTTTTTTGCTTATGTGGCACTGTTTTAAGACTAAAGTATAATCTTCGGTAACAAAAGAAATTGAGAATACAAAGCAGCTGTGGCAAAATATGATGTATTGGCTGTCTGTAATACCAGCTGTATGCAATTCGTAATGTATTTCTGAAATTTCATATCTGTCTCAAGTTTCATTTTCACTTGTCATTTGCTTGCTGTGAATATTCATCATTCATTGCATGTTTAAAGCTTACTACTTGTGTTTTTGTTTTTCCTTTAAGTATAAGTTTTTTTCTTTGCACCTCATCAACTTACCTGATGAATTATTTGATAGTAAGGGCAGCTGGAACATATCTAGTACAATGTTAGTTATGACATTTTCATCAGGTACTTGCTAAAAGCTGCTTAAGAGGATACTGGACTGGAAACATTTCCTGTAGTACTTTTGTGTTTTTAAATGTAGCTTATTTTCTGTAAACGAAATAATAAATTTCAGGTCTGCAAACCACTTTACGCTTTGACCTGTTAAAAAGCAATGCAAAGACATTCAGATATAGTTAAACATTAAAATATATATTAAAATATATACACATATACATTAAAAATAACCTTTATTAGTTACCCAGTTTTGAAGCTTGAATATTTTTCTAGCATTTCATTGAACATTGTTGCGGAGTGTTTCCTCTAAGTACTGTGTGATGTGATGTGTGATGTGCTTTATAGAGTTATAACAGTAATTGTCATAAATGGTTTTCTGCTATGTCAATATTATATATATGCTGAATAAATCACAAGACTGCTTAATATAGAGAATTATAGGAGGAGAAAGTTCAATAGTTAGAAAATTTTTCTCTACTCCAATATAAGATAGCAAAAGAAGCTGGCAAATAGAGCTTATCTGTAGTGCCCTAATACTTTTGCCAGAGATCTTCACCGATCCTGTTCCAGAATGGTCCTAATGGAATGTGATTGTTGGAAGTTATTGTTGTATAGGGGGGTGGAAGGGCAATGATTGTGTCAATTATGGTATTTTAAATAATTCTCGATTGTGTCTCCATTGTATCCTATGCCATTGGGGCGGGGGCAGGGACTGTAAGTCTGTGTAAAGAGAATAGCTGCAGGTAGGTAAAAATAATGACCAGCTATACTAAAGCTTTTTTATGTCCATTAAAAACAATTAACTCTCATTAAGTTAGGCTAAGGAGTCTCCATCCTAGTCATCTAGAAGGTATCTCTCTCAAATTGCCAGCCATGCCTGTCTGTGTGGACCATGTCCATCATTTAAAATACTTTTCTGGTTTCCCATTGTGTAAGTTCTAAATTGTGTGCTTCATTGCCTCTGTTACTACTTTATTAGTACTTTCACCTCCTCTCTGGAAAACAGTTTACATTGCCCCATTTCAGTTTTGCTCAAAAGATTTTTTTTATTCTCCCTTTCCAGCTACTGACTCTAGAATTTAAAAGACAGACCCAAGTTAGAGAGAAAATGCACTTATTTTCTGGTCTGATAAAACTTAATTGGAAGTTACCACATGGTTTAAAGTAGGTATTTCAAAATAACGTAAAACGCAATGTTCAGTGGCATCCTGTCTTTTGTGCTGTATTTGAAAGTGCAAATGGCAAAGAAAGAATTGCGGTGTCTAATGCTACTTTTTCAAGATACTGCAGATTTAGACTTGCAGGCTTGGGATATTTACAACAGTAATGTTAGGTCAAGACTTTTTCCCTTCAAAGGCTCTTTCAGTTCCACTCCTTTTGTGAAGTAAATGACCTGATACCACTGGTGATATGAAGACAAGGCAAGGAAAAAGACGCTTTAATTTTTTTTTTTTTCACTCTTTTATTTGGTTACATCATGTCTCTGCAAGCTGATGATTTTGATTGTCAGAGACCAAAGTCAGAGCAAATTACATGGTTGTCTTAGAGGTTTAAGATTTCCTGAGCTTTCTCATCTCTCCCCGCTTGCCCATCTATCCTTTGGTATATCACACAGAGCATTGTTTAGCAGGAGAGGTGCAGATGACTCGTGTCGTCTCCTGTCTTTCTGGCGTATGTTCTTGGGAATCCTCCTGTGTCTGAAAGGGGGTTTAGTTCAAAAACAAACATGAATCAATTTTTTTCTATGGGCATTTTTGAAGGGAGGAGGATCTAGATGTAACTAGAGTTAAACGGTAGAATTTTAAGTGGTTAATTAGGCCTTATGCTTCTCATGATAGTGTAATAAAAAAGTGAGAATGGGTTTTAAAAGATGACATTTTTATGTTAAGAGTATATTGTGGTCTGTCTGCTTTTGGACATTAGTACAGTTTGACAGGACTAGTTATAGCCTGTAATTGCTATGAATTTCAGTGGAACTCATGAATTTGAAAATGTCTGAGAGGCAGTAGTTGTTGACAAACAGTGTTAAATAATCAGCTCTGAATTGCAAACTTCTCCAGAAGTTAGTTCTCCTTTCATCTTGCTGTATTGCTTTCTCAGAATTACTTTATGTATGTATGCACTGATTTCTTCAGACCTTAATACTCTTTTCTGCATGTTTGGTCTTTTGGTTGTCAGACTAGGTTCTAGCATGTTACTTTGTTTCTTATAGATTATTAGATTTACTGGGTCTACAAGTTCTGAAACTTACTTTTGTGACTTTTTTTTTTTTTTGCAAGTATCTTTAATGCCTTTTTTTTTTTTTTGGAACAGCCCTTAAATTTTGAAAAAAATACTTAAGATTAAGTAGGAAAAGATCATGTTCTATATGTCTTCGGAATTCTGAGTTGCAAGTCATATTTGTTAGCATTTCAGTAATAAACCTTAATGTGTAAACTTGGCAGTTATTTTATCTGAAAGGCAGAATGTAGTGGAAGTTAGCGATAAAAGCAAACTTCTGTATTGTTAAGTTTATGTATTAATACAACAGAGCTGGGGCTTTAGATGGAGAGAAACCTCAGTAGAGGAATTTAACACACAATACACACAATAGCTACTTTAATATTCAGGTTAGCATAACCAGGTCATTATATAATGTTTTAGGCCCTGGTAGATGCATTAGCTCTTAATTAGATTCTGTGGGATAATAGGTTATCACATTTCAGTGGGTCTGTAGTAGTTCTACATGCCCAAGCCTTTTCAAATCAGGCTAAGTCAGCCTGAATTACCTCTTACTTGCATGCTTTTAGATAAGTAATATGGTTCAATTGGCATTCAGTAACTTCAAACTGTACTGTGCTAGCTTTTAGAGTAGATAAAAGACAAGGACAGCATGTTGGCCTTTAAGTACTCTTAATTGTTTTACAACCTGCATATTGCATATTCTTGGATAAAACCCCTATTCTTCCTTGCATACTTTTCCATCAAATTGACATTACATCTTTCACCATATAGAAGAAATGTGTGAACTGTTTTCTCTTTCTGATTTAATATTTCCAAATAACCCATTTCATTCCAAACAAAATTATCATCTGGTCTTTCTAATTGTTTAACCATGGAATTACTTTAAAAGTTAGTTGTCTGCATAATTGCTAATGATTCTTCTTGTAATCAACTTTGCCTGACTTGTATTTTTCTTCTTCACTTTATATACAGGCTGGTTTAGCAGGAGCTCCGGCCCGGGCTGTTTCTGCTGTAAAGAATATGAATCTGCCAGAGATCCCAAGAAATATTAATATTGGTGACATCAGTATAAAAGTGCCAAACCTGCCCTCTTTTAAATAACATGGCTACTCCAGGTAAAAATGTAGTAGAGGTTTACCACATAATTGTTTACTAAATAAATGACATGTCTAACTTTTACTATTTGGATAAAACTCAAGGTACTGTATAGATACCATGTGAAAAATCTGTGTGGAGTTGAATGTTGCTTTTGTCTTGCTCAGTGAAATTTAAGGAAATGGGTAGTTCCCGTGTGATTCCTAAATTACATTCCTATGCCCTTGTAAGGCATATCACTGTGTCTCAGCTGCAGCTCAGCTGTGGGAAGGTATTTAGGATGTTCTTTACTTTGTATAACCTACGATGTTGAGGTTTTTGTATATTCACTAAGGTCTATAATTAGTGCATTCCTTAACTACTACTGCTGTTTGTCATAATTATTTAAGATTCAAGTGCAGATGTTGCATGAAAACTTTAAACATTTTTGTTCTGTCTGAATAAAATGATTACAAACTTGACTTCTATATACCTGTTTGTCTGAAATCTACTCTTTGCAATAAATCACTTTTTCCTATTGATGGAGCCAACTGACTATGTATAAATACTACTGTAATGAGCATTAATGTTCTATTTAAATCTCTGAAAGAATTACACCGGAGTATTGTGTTAAACATACTGACTTTTCACCTTGTTCACAAAAATTATTATTCTGAGGAAAAAAAATCATGACTATATTAAAGAGTTGATAACTTTTGTTTACATATAAATGTTGAGAAGACACACATGTAATCTGGTGGACTTTCCATGATGTCTGACTTGACTTTGGAAAGAAAATTGACCCGACAGCCCCACTCTGCAGTTGTTGTGCAGTAGGAAATTCAGAATGGGGCAGAGAAAATTAGGCAATTCAAAACTCTAAGCAAGTGTATCAGGTAATGTGGAATAGAAGAACACTCTGGAAGGATAAATGGTTAAACATTAATAAGACCTCTATGATGGTGTCTTTGGGGGTCCTGTATTTTGAGAAATATATTTTTGTGATACCTGGTATTGCCGAGGCTTCTGGTGCCTAAGGTAATGTCATGGCTGTGTAGGTGCAGTTCCACCCCTGCTTACAATTTGACCTGCTTTTCCCAAATTTTGTTTCTTTGATATTCAGAGTAAAATTGTTCAAGTTTTCCTCAAAGTCACACCCCTTTTGAGGATTTAGTCAGTATGGTTGCATAAGGATAAACAGGAAATATTGAAACTCCTGGTATTCTGACCTACAATGTTCTGGCCGTTTGTGAGAAGAACTCATATTTCAAGTATAACTCCAACTCCTCTGTTTTTTGGTCTGTTTGTTCTTAGACTTGTAAGCTTATAATTTAATCATATTGTTACAGTGTTTTTAACTTGTTATAGTGAAATCTGGCTGGGTTCGTTTGAATTTTATATTTCCTGAAGTCCTCAGGAGAAATATGACTGAGAGGCGTTTCGACATTAAACATATTTAAGATGAACTTCTTATCTTTTATGTCAATGGTCAGGTTTCCAGCGATTTTAGGGAACAGGAACTTGGCTTTTAGCAGTTACACAAGAACTTGTATTTTAAAGCTCTTTTTAATATATGAAATGTACAAATATTTATATTTCATAATCATATCTTGAGCTGTGATTGCTTGTACTACCTTGTTTCTACTACCTTGCTTCTACCTGCTACCATTGTTTCTGCAGGAATTAATTCATCTTCTTTGGACAGCTTTTCAGCAGATACCAAACTTTTCAGGAAGTTTTTCTGTTTGTGACTGGCCACTGACCATTAAAGATCTGTAGTGCAAGGCTGTGCCTAGGAGGCTTCCTTACTGAGAAAGCTCTTAGATGGGAAGAAATTCTTGATCAAATTTTGACAGTAAAGTTGCAGTACTTTTCAAAGAGAGATTCACACACACAAGTACACACACAAGAGA
Source organism: Tinamus guttatus (assembly GCF_000705375.1). The sequence continues at coordinate 815,129 of NW_010585831.1, read as the reverse complement.
TACAATATAGAAAAAACAAATGAAGAAAGCATTTTCTTAAATGAAAATGGATGATGTGATACCATGGCCTTCCTTTTTGTAGTTGATCCTGTCTGTCCCCTTGCCAGAGGAGAGCTGCTGTTGTGCCACCATTAGTCTGCCTCTTGCTACGATATGCGATACCACCAGTCTCTGGCCGAAACCAGTTGCAAAGAGATGGGGATCCTTGGCTGATAGAAATTGCAACTTTACTCTAGAGCCTCCAGGCCTTCCCTTGTGTCTTTCCCCGAGGCTGTTGTGCTTATATTTCTCACCTTCCTGAGAAAAATGTGCTTTTCTTAGTTCTTTATCTTCTTAAAGCAGTACTTAAATCATAAATCTGTTTATGCTTTTGTGCTTCATGTATTTAACATCAGTCTTTTGCCCTAGCTATTATTTAGAATGAGGAGAAGAGGTTGTCCTGAGTCAACTTTCATTTGCAGAAGCCAGGCAATTAACTGGGAATACTCCACCTCTACAGTACTGCCTTGTAAGGGAAGTTCTTCAAGGTTTCAGTATGTGCAGAGAGTTACTGAAACCTCTTTTTTGAGATTCTTCAGTTTTCTTCTTTCACCAGGAATTATTCCAGACTTTTTCTTTGTACTTTTACTAACTCTAGTCATTTCTGAGAACTGCAAATGAAAAGTTATTAAGCAGTATCTAAGGTTATTAATTCCATGTGTGCTGGTTTTCTGTGTCAAGTTTTCTTTCCTACTCATTTGAATTGTTCCCTGCTAATGACATTTTTAATGCAAATTACATTCCCCGAGAGGCATTTTTTTTCAGTTCATGGCAATTTAGTTATAAGTGTTGTCTGTACAACGTCGTGACAGTCCTTGATGAATCGTGCATAGAGATACTTTTTTAAGAGATTCTGTAGCATTAATACAAATGGCTGAAGAAGTATTCAGTGTGCCCTGTCTAATCCATTTTTGCTGCCTTTCCTCATATCACCTCTTTTGGTAGTGTCAGAGGGTTCCCCATCATCACAGGTGGTTACTTGTCTCAATATTCTTCTGCAAGATCAATATTTGTGTTCTGGGATGCAGGAGTAAGTGCCCTTAGGAAGCAAATTGGATGCCTGGATTGTTCAGATTACTTGTCTCGGTACCATGATGGATCATTCTCTGTTATTATGAATTACTCCCTTGAAATTTGGAGATCTCTAATGTGAAACTTGGTAATAGGGAGAAAATTTCATGAGTCTCTAGCAGTAGCTGCTGCTGCATTCTTTGAGAAGAAAAATTATCTTTTCTGGTACAAATCTTTTTTTTCAGTACTTGAGAGGAAAGGAGATTTTCCCTTTTAGGAGACCAGGACTTTGCTGGGCCCATATAGAGAGGAGAGATGATTTTCTTCCTTCCCATAGAATAGATCCCCCCAGACAAGTGAAGAAAAGGCAGAAAGCATACAAATTCATAGGCTGCTTGTGGGGTCTTGATTACTTCAGTAAACTTGCCGTTTAAAACAGTGCTGTTGATTTTCCCAGTGAGATGGGTAGTGAGTACTACTGAAAATTTTTTCGAGATGTGTCCCTGAAAGACGGCAGATTGTTGTGGAATGATTTGAGCATGCAGTCTGCAGTGGTGACAGTAACAGCAGAGCAGGAACTGTGTTGGCGTGCTCCCCTTTCTTTTTGAAGAGAAAGCTGCCATTTCAAATATATTTTGGGGGAAGAGCAAATATTTACAACACACTAAGTGTGTATCAGAAATTCCTTCTCTGAAACACATGTTGCTGCTTTAATTCACCCTGCATGACAGGAATGGGTGGAGGAAGGGTCACTTGTTGCATGCAAGAGGCAGGTTCAAGACGGAAGCTTAAATTGGCTCTGCCTTCCTGTGACCACATTTGACCTTTTCTTTCTGATAGTACATTCCAATAAATGCTAAAATAATCATAGATTTTAGTAGATCCCACTCTGACATCCAAACAGGAGCTTGCTAACTTTGTAAGGATCATGTAATAAAGTTGCTTGAAACTGAATTCTAGTACATGTAAGACTTAAGCTATTGGATGAAACTGGAAGTTAAAATGTCACAAACAAAATCATAGTCTATTTATAATTCTGCTAAAGAAAAACAGAGCATAAATCTTGGACAAAGTATTTTTCAACTTTTACACAAAGCAGTTATTATTTTGCTGAGAATAAGGGAAGCAACCGACTACTGCCAGAAACAATCAAGGCTGAAATAATTTTATATAATAATAAAAAAACTTAATGCTTAAAATACTTAATACTTAAAATACTTAATACTTAAAACTTTAATAATAAAAAAAACTAATAATAAAACTTTGTATAATTTTTGTAGCAGAAATTTTTAATCTCTTAATTTTAGAAAGTGAGCTGTCCTGTTCTTGCATATATGAACACCTTTCAATTCTTAATGTTCACTGTTTACCTCACAGTGCTTTTCAAGATAAGGTAATGTGACTTTGGGAAAGGGAGAGACACGGATACTGTCATGTCTGTGTGTCAGGCAGACTTCCTTTTCACCTTGTGAAGCATTAGGAGTGATGTGGCAGTCGGGAAGGACCGTGGGGTCCACTTGCACCCCTGTGCACAGTCCGAGTTCTCTGGTAGCTAGAGTGGTAGAGGTTTCAGATAGGGTGAAGGATGCACGCATGCCCTTTTCCACTGCCTGTTCTGATTCTTTGGAAACTCAGCAGTACAAAGGAGTCTCTCCACATTCCCCTTTCCAGCCTGGCTCCGTTGCCAGGAGAGCCCACAGACTGGCTGAGCGGTGAATTCGGCTCTGAATGTGAATTTGGACCATGAATGTGTGGCCAGCGCTGGAGCTAAAGGCAGGCCCGTAGCAATGACTGCCACCTGCTTGGAGGGGTTAGGGTTGGCCTGCTGCCTTTTTGCTCTCACGCCAGTCTGTGGACCTACTTCTGGTGTGACTTTCCTCATTCAGCCAGCAGAGCTGCTGTGGGAGCCGGGTTAGGTCTCTGAGCAGGGTACCTGCATGGCCAGACTGTGTGTCAGCATACCTGCCTGGTCACTGCTCTGCATGTGTCTGGGAAACTTGTGCCTTTGGTACCATTGCAAATAGCACCTGCGTCTTTGATTCATGTTTTCTACTGAAGGCAAAGCTGGCCAATCCCACCAGTTTTGAGCAGGTGGTTTACGGAGGTGCACAGAGAAGAGTCACCCTGGAGTTTCTCTGACTGCCAGCCCTCTGTAAGGTGGCGTGCGCTGATGCTGGGTATAATGGCCCTGCGAAGCCATTCCAAAAAGATGTTGACAGAGGCATTTGTGCCATGATGCAGGTTTTCCCTACTAGCTTGAAACACTGACACATAAATGTGATTGAGGAAGAGGAGCCCATACATAGATTGCATCCTGCAGTCATGTGCAGACAAGGGAGGGATAAGACTAATAGGAAAAGGTCTTGCCAGAAGCTACCATGCCAGTCTGTAGTACAGGACTGGTTGTCCAAGGAAGCATTACCGTTCTCAGTGATGTGAAGTTACTGGAAAGCAACGCAAAGTCTCTTGATTGAAAACAAAAGTGAAAATAACAGGTTGTTTAATGCTTTAGAGATGTGTTTAGCAATTCATCTGTCATATATTCCTGTCAGGCTGACTTTTGACTCTAGCTACTCGTAACTGCAAATCACTTGCAGTTGACATGCACTGTGTGCACTACCACTTCTTCTCAAGAGAACATACTTGTGGAATTTGAAATGTCTTTCCTAGTCGTGCCTACTTATTTGCCTGACATCAAGTTTTTTGGCAATCAGATTGTTCCAAATAGCAGTTGGGTGTCACTCCAAATGAAGATATATGGTAGTTAATCTTCAAGCTAAGTGGCAGATGAGAAGTGTTCAGTGGGTTATTTAGACAGTTTCAATAATAGAAGGTCCAAAGAAGATAGAAATTTGTCTGAACAGTATCAGGAAGATTTAGCTGTAAATATCCAAGCTTTTATCAAAAGTATGCTAAAACCAAATCAGCAGGATATATTGGGAATATTGCACCACTTGAAAGACTTAGCATTGTTAATCGATATGAGAGTGGTTTTGACTTTGAGTTTGCAGAGTGAAAATGTTTCTGCCTCCTAAGCTGATTCTGTGGATCGTGTCTGTAAGCTTTGGTGGCTTGACATGGGAGGAAAGCATTGGTCCCAAACTTAAATTTATTAGAAGAGCTAAGGAGGCTGACTGTAGCCTCCTGTGCACTCTTCCATAGCAGCACATACGGGCCTGCTCCTTGTGGTTCAGTCGTGCAGTTTCCCCTCCCTTTCTTCACAGTTTCGGAGGGGACTGTGAGCAGCCCTGCAGCACTGACCGCTCTGCAAGGACCAGGCTGTGCCACTGGGATCCCAGGCTGCAAACCCACCCAGAGTCAGGGATGTCTCTGGCTAGCATGAGGAGGCTGGATTGGGGTGCTTCAAGATGGGAAAAGAGCAAAGAAAGGGAAAGCGTCACCAGAAAATACACTGTTGGTGACTTTACACATGCATAATCTGTTTACTAAACTGAAGTATTATGCCAAAGGCTTGGCAGTTTCATTGACTAATGCCCACACATTAGAATTGTTTACAAGACAGAGTTTCAGCACAGGGCCTTTGCAAACATAGTGTGATATTATGTTGTTACGAAGCTAATTATTATACCATATGTCTACTCTGTGTTAACAAAATTGCTGTCACCCTCTCCCTGCTCAGTGTTTGTGTGTTTCAGTCCAAAACCCTCCTGCCACCCTCAGAGTTTTGGTCAAGCTTGTATTCTTCTCGGCAAAGATTTAGTGGGTGAGAGTTTTGGGGACACAGTTCCAGTGGGAAGTGGTGTACAGGAGGTCTGATGCATCTCTGGGGTTCATGCCTTTCTGTCCATTCAGATCCCCTATCCATTCAGACCCCGTGATCTGCCGGCTCATGGCCCAAATACAGAGCTGCATATTGCCCATCTACCTGGCACGGCAGCTGTGACTACAGCTTTTCTTCAGAAGGGGACGTGGAGCTTCCTTCCTTAGAGTTAGGAGTCTACAAATCATGAGATTGGTTGGCCTGTGTAGCATCTTCTGTGCCTGTTGCATCTCTGTGTGTTGGTGGGAGGCAGAGCAAACCTGGGCTGCAGGAAACATGAGGAGGAGACGTAGCTGATGCAACTCCTGATTCCAGTAAGAAGACCAAGTTGTGGATGAAGCACTTGTGTGGTGGTGGAAAGAGGGTGAACCTGTGTTGAGAAAAGATGGGAGATTTGGGGATTGCTATGCAAAATGGGCAAGAGGCAGTTTTTGACCAAGACAAAACCAGAATCTCATGGATTCAAAGGAAAGAATGGGAAAACTTTGGCAGGGGAGTATAAACTGGAAAAGAGTCTTCTGGAAGGAAAGAATGGGATTTGAGAGGTGGGTGGGAAGAGGAGAGTTTGAGAGGTGGAGTGAGTGGAGAAGGTCACGGGGTGGAGGACAGGTACACAGAGGACACTGTAAGAAACACCTGAAGGAAGAACAGGAAGATGACTGGTGAGTATCAGATGGGAAGGTAAGAATGAAGACACTGCTGGCAGGTTGCTGCTGCATGATGGGGTTTGCTAGAGGGCTGCCAGAGCAGAAAATCAGGAAGGGCTGTGAATTTGTTGAAGAGCTGCTTGGCCAGTTTAATGGTGTAGGTCATAGAAAGTCATGGGAAGGGGTGCAGGAGAACATTTTTCTTCGGAGTACTCTGAAATGTCTTCTACCAGGTAGGCAAACTTTTCCAGCATAAAAGAAATTTATTACCAAAAATACACCCAGTTTGTGAATATAGTAGTTGCTTCAGAATAAAGCAAATTTTATCCAGGGTGAGTATTTGCATGAGTATATTTCTCAAAATATACAGGTCTAAATGAAGGCCATAAAATCTTTTTGTTTTGAAGTTAAAATGACATCATTCTGTTTTCATTAGCACATTGCTTTACTATCCACATGTAGCTAAGTGTATTGCAGATTATGCTTGCAAGCATGTGCCTGTCTACTTATGGAATCGTTTGGATAGCGGGATCGGCAGAGAAATGTGAATTAAGGAAGGGATCAAGGGGTTATTGCTGGTGCCTGCTGAGGAAAATGGGATCAGAGATCTACTGGAAGTTTGTTAGCCTGAGAAATTGCTGAAGTACTATGCAGGAGTAGCCTCAGGAAATCAATAAAAGCATACCCAAGTGCTTTTTTTTTTTCGTAACCATGGAAATGTACATTGTCTATCCTGAATAAACTATAGCCTTATTTGTGTGGCAATTTAGCCGGGATGACTCTGAAGCATGCCCTTGGCCAACCAGTAGATGGCAATTGATGGGATCATCACAACTGCGATAATTATTTACATGGTGTCTCTGCAGTTTAAACAGGAAAAAAAAGACCCACATAAAATTTCCAGTTTGGAAAACGTCTCTTCTTTTCCTGTGTTTCCTAATGAACACTTACACAATTGAAAACCTAGGAAGTCTGAGATAGAGTGCAATAACTCTCTAAACGGTACTTCTGACATATAGTTCATGTGTATAGAAAGGTGATACACTTTTAATGAGCAGTAAATACATGAAAAAGTTATTTCGTAAGTGGTTGTCAAGACCATAATAGTTGGGTCCCTGATTTGAATTGGTTTTTGTTTAAACAATTTCATATTTCTATTTTTTAATTATAATTCTTGAAAAAAATACGCATTTTAAACTATGTTTTTGAATTTCCTTTTTTTTTTTTGAGTTTGTGATGGTTTGAGTAGTTTTGACTAGAAAGATTTTGGGTCATCCTGAATACACTCACACCACCCTTTTTACCTTCACTGCTCAGTTAAGTAGGAGGCACTTTGGAATGGAAAAGTACTGTGGATTTTTTTTTTTTGTGTGTGTGTGTGTGTGTGTTTTCATTTGTTTTCATTTGTTTTTTCCCCAGGAGCTTTTCCACAAGTGTGGAAGTCCTGCTCAGCATATACATGAGGTTAGGAGTTCTCTCACCTGTTAAAAGAGTTTGACCAACTTCAGGTAGAGGCAAAGATCCTATTAATCCTGTATCCTGTTAGTTTGCATGCTGCTGTGACTCACTGATACAAATAGAAACACACAGTCTTTATTTGTGTGCTTAAGACTCTTAAGTTAACCTTTCTTTTTTGGAGAGATCTTGAAGTTTTATCTTTCGTTCCAGTGGATCGTAAACAGAGGCTACAATTTTCACTTTCAAATTAATTGTTTATTTAAATATTGGGAATTTATTTTAAAATTGGGAGTTGAGATGTGGTAGGGAATTCCACAAATGCAACCATTTATGAGACAAAACCTATTACTCGGCTTTATCCTGGGAGAGAAACATCAATAAAGCAGGTTCGGGGTTTTGCCACATAAGGTTTTTGGAAAATGATGAGTTTCAGCTACAACTTTTAATGAGTAGGTCAGACTTCACAGGACTTTTCCTGAGCAGTGGATGCAGTTTTTGCTATAAGCTAAAGAAACTCCCCAAGCAGTATCTCTGTGTGGAGTGCTGATGCTGTGGGATCGAGTAATTTTTTGGATTAGCTGTGGGGAGATGTTGCGTTCGGCTAGAATCAGCCAGACAGAGCCACCTTGCAGTGCTTGCACTTGTGTGATAACGAGCCGTCCTGCACAGAACCGAGCTCCTGCCCCGTCAGGGGAGACCCCCTTACGCACAGCACTGTTGTCCGCTCCAAGCTTCTTCTTCACTGTCTTCTTGGCAGGAAAATTTGAAGAATCTTGTTTTTCTCCCTGTAGGGAATAATTTTTTAAGTTTAAGAAGTTTTCAGAACAGGAAAACTGTTTCCAGACCTTCCCACTAAGCCGCTAAGTATTTCTGAGCAATAATTGCTTTAAGATACCATAATTTTCAGCTTTACTAGTAGGAGTTATGAAAAACTAACCTTAAGTAAAAAAAAAAAAAAAGTCTTTTTTTTAAAGTAAAAAAAGCCTTAAAGTAAAGCTTTAAAAATTAAAAAAGTAAAAAATAAAAAATAAAAAAATCTCTTAAACAGCCAAATTCAATAAGAAAATTCAGTACAATATACAATCTATTTTTATGATATATACACTATACACTAGTCTAAATCAGACTCATATTAGAAACTCGTGCATGGAAAGCTGCTTTTCATTATTAGATCCTAGTGATATGAAGGTTTACATCAGCATTCAAAGCAGTTTTTTTCCCTCATTTGTATGTTTTAGAAAATAAAAGTGATTTCTTTCAAGAGTTTTGTTTTTCATAATTGTTTCCAATTTTAATGATTGAATCTCACTGGATGTTAGTACATTCTCTGGTTTATAATAATGTGATTCTGAAATGCAGTATATTACAGTACTTAAGTGTAATTTGACTACACTACTGTAAAAACAGTTTGTTCCTCCAAATCTAAACAAACAAAATATGTTCTGTATTTGCTTCATGGGCTCAACCACGAGAAATTTGACCTAAGCTTAATTTCAGTGTCCTTTCCTCCAGTTGAAAATGTACAACATTCGTCACATTCATCTCTCTCATATTAAAACCCCTGTGACAGAGGTTATTGTTTCTGTAGGTAACATTTCAAACTAATACACATGGAGCATTTTTGTCCTCCATATGGTTGTGGTGCAATAACAAAAAGTATATATTTTCAAAAGATAGGAGTATTTATGGATACTATGATTCGTTTATTTAACACTTTTATCCTCCTTGTAAACGTTCACTCAATTTATGAAGGCAGTAGGGGGACAGGTCACATTCTTCACTAATTTTGCCAAATTACACCAGCTGCAGAGTTGCTTTCCTTTTTGCTCTGTAGCAGGAACCAACGGTGTCAGGAAACCTGGAGACCAGAGCACTGGCGGTGCAGAATACAGATTCTAGAAGTCAGGCTTGTTCCAATAAAAAACAGAGCTGAACTTTCAGCAGTTCCAGCCCTTTAGCATTGCACCCAGAGGTGTTGCTGCCTCCCACAGTGTGTTCAGAAGGGCACCATAAAACCTGAAAGTGATATTGCTTGGGCAGAGAGTGGGGCAGATCCAAGCAGTGTCCTTGAAAACCTTGTACTTCAGTGCCTCCTGTTATGATGGGACTGATGGAAATTGATGGGAATGATGGAAATTGGAAGTTGGATCTTGCTGCAAGTCCTTTACAAAATGCAAGGCTTGATATAACTGTATATATGTGTATATATAACTGTATGTAACTGGGCTAACGGGCTATCCAAGTCTCATGAAAGATCTTGAAAAGAGATGACAGCTTTCCAGCTGCAATTCATTTTGTTGGAGGAGCCATAGCAAAAAAAAACAGGAATGGGATTTGAGGCTATAGGAGGCAGACGTGCTTTCCAAACACTGTCCAAAAGGCTTGACCAAAATGGGCAGAAAGTTCTGCAGGCAGCAGTGTCTGTTTCCAGACAGAAAGGTCTGTAGAGAAGAAGTCTAAATTGAAGCTATCTCTTCACACAGAGAAAAATCTCTACCTAGAGCAAAGGCAGAACTGGTATCTGCCCAGCTGCAGAAGAGTGTATTTGCTGGAGGCTCTGCCTTATGACCTGCAGTTGTGCATCTTCATGTATCTAAGTCAGCTTCTAGAGTTGTGGAGAACAAAATACTGAAGCAGAAAAAAATGAATGGTGTGCCTTCCTGCTGCTTGGAAGGTCCCGTCCGGCTTCTTTGCCGAAGGATCTGGAGAGCTAGGCCTCCAAGAGTCGAGTCCTCCAAAGCAAGACAATGCTGGGGGAGACGATCACTAGAGAGGGGGAAAGAAACAAGGTCAAGTACTAACAAAAGACCAACACTCAATAGCTGAGTGGATGTGTTTTCCTGAACATAACGTGCTGTAGTCAGGGACATTGTGTAAACCACTTGATAACAAGATGCCAACATACGTGTTAGGGGAATATGTGATCCTGGAAGGAGCTGAATATCGTGAAACTCCCACTGACTTGGAGCTTCTCAGGGTTAAGTGAGCAGCCTGCCTCAGAACTGGGTCCTTTGCTGAGCCGTTTGGAAATTGTGAAGGCAGACAAAAGTGAGTTGGAAGGTTTGTCAGCTGAGGGAACCAATATTTGAGAATGATAAATAGACTAATATTTCTAATGTTAATATGTATGTGGACATAAACAGATTACTCAAGCTGTAAAGAGAATATAGACACCTGCATGACATTTCCTGTTAGTAGAAATAAATAAAAGGGAAATGCAAAAAAGGAATTTTTCCCCTTGCAAAAGGGAAAAATCATCTGAGTATTATATATGAGCAGCAGGATCCCCTGACAGCTACATCTCACACCTCTCACATAGAAAAAGAGAAGGCTAGGACTACATTTCCTAAATACCTGAATGCTATTAAACACTTTGGTTCCGCATAGTTGCTGAGATGTGGTAGGTCAGACAGAGGGGACAAAAGTTACTCCATGAGCAGTGGAGCTAATGAAGCTGACATGCTCCACCTTCACACCCTCTGTCACCTTCCTCTCCCAGCAAGAAGCCCATTTCCTTTCAAGCCTCCCAAGACACCTGTATCTCAGTAACTTGAGACCTTCCTGGCATGGCACTGTTCCCAACTCAGCACTTGCCTTTGTGCCCCATCTTTTTTTTTTTTTTTTTCATTCTGTGTTTCTGAAGCAAACTGCAAGTAGGGATCAGCTTGTGAGCTACACACCACCAGCTGCTGTGGTGTCAGCACTCATGTGCTGAATGCTGGCCACATTATGCCTGGGGACCAGGAATAGTTCCCTATCTTTGCCCTAAATAAGAAGAGCAGTAGGGTGTTTTTTTTTTCCTTCTCTGTAGCTCCTTAGCAAGTGTGTAATTGAATATCTTTGTGAGTTCTAATTTTGTCATATTGGCTGAAATGGTTCAGAAGGAGAAGAAAAGAAGACTGGAAAAGCCTTCTTCCCCATAAAGGTATACTGAGAACATAGTTCACAGAATCCCACTATGCTTGAGGTTGGCAGGGACCTCTAGAGACCATCTAGTCCAACCCCCTTGCTCCGGCAGGGACACCTAGAGCACATGGCACAGGGTGGCATCCAGGGAGGTTTGGAAGATCTCCAGAGAAGGAGACTCCACCACCTTTCTGGGCAGCCTGTTCCAGTGCTCTGTCACCCTCACTGTCAAGAAATTTTTCCCTTCAGTTCCTGTGGAACTTTTGGTGTTTCGGTTTCTGGCCATTTTCTCTAGTTCTGTCAGTGGCCACCACTGAAAAGAGGCCAGCACCATCCTCCTCAGTCCCTCCCTTGAGGTACTTATAGACACTGATCAGGTCCCCTCTCAGCCTTCTCTTCTCCAGGCTGAACAGGCCCAGCTCCCTCAGCCTCTCCTCATAGGGCAGATGTTTCAGGCCCCTGATCATCCTTGTGGCCCTGCGCTGGACTCTCTCCAGCAGCTCCACATCCCTCTTGTACTGTGGAGCCCAGAACGGGACACAATACTCCAGATGCGGCCTCACCAGGGCTGAGTAGAGGGGCAGGAGCACCTCCCTCGACCTGCTGGAGATGCTCTTCTTAATGCACCCCAGGATCCCATTGGCCTTCTTGGCCACGAGGGCACACTGCTGCCTCATGGTCAACTTGTCGTCCACCATGACACCCAGGTCCCTCTCTGCAGAGCTGCTCTCCAGAAGGTCGGTCCCCAGCCTGTCCTGGTGTCTGGGGTTATTCCTTCCCAGGTGCAGGACTTTGCACTTGGCCTTGTTGAATTGCATGAGGTTTTTCACCACCCAGTTGTCCAATCTGTTCAGGTCGCTCTGGATGGCCACGCAGCCCTCTGGGGTATCCCTCACAGGAAAGAAGTTCTTCCTCATACGGAGATGGAGCTTCCTGTGTTTCAACTTACACGCGTTACCCCTCATCCTGTCACAGGCCACCACAGAGAAGAGCCTGGCCCCATCCTCCCTACATTCACCCCTCAGGTACTTGAACATGTTGATCAAATCTCCTCTCCCATCTTCTCTTCTCCAGGTGCTCCAGTCCCTTAATCATCTTTGTCGCTCTACGCTGGACCCTCTCTAGCAGCTCCATGTCCCTCTTGTACTGGGAAGCCCAGAACTGCACCCAATACTCCAGGTGCGGCCTCACCAGAGCTGAGCAGAGGGGCAGGATCCCCTCCCTCCACCTGCTGACAACGCTCCTCCTGATGCAGGCCAGGATCCCATGGGCCTCTTGGCCACAAGGGCACACTGCTGCTTCATGGTTAACTTGTCAACCAGGACTCCCAGATCCCTCTCTGCGGAGCTACTTTCCAGCAGGGCAAGCCCTACTCTGTCGTGGTATCTGGGGTTATTCCTCCCCCGCCAGGTGCAGGACCCTGCACTTGTCCTTGTTGAACCTCACAAGGTTCCTCTCTACCCAAACTCTCCATCCTGTCCAGGTCTCTATGAATGGCAGCACAGCCCTTGGGAGTGTCAGCGACTCCTCCCAGTTTGGTATCATCTGCAAACTTGCTGAGGGTGCACTCCGTGCCCTCGTCCAAGCCATTGATGAACAAGTTGAATAGCCCTGGGCCCAGTGCTGACCCCTGTAGGACACCACTGGCCACAGATGTATTCAGACTTTTGAGTTTTGTCACTGAATAAAGAGGGGACTGTTACTCCACCATTGAAACCCAGTCTCCTGAATGAATAGATTCTTTTTTCCAAATGAATGCATAGACCAACGTACTTGGGGGATTGTGCTTATGGCTGCTGGGATGTTATCACCACGTTGGATAAGGTATTGTCCAGACATCTTCATCTATTGAGGAAAAAACAAAAACAAAAAACTGTGCTTTAATATTTACAGAGATATTGATCCAAATCCTTCTTGTATTAATTCATTTCTACCCATTCTCATGCATTTTCCCTTTTTTTGCTATCATTATGGAAAGCTCACATAAGAAAGTGGTTTATTTGATGTGCTTTCTCCTGCTTGGTGGTGGGATTTAATATTTGACTCCTATGTCTTACATAAATCACATCACTGTAACTGCTGTAACTTGATTACTCCCAAGAGGTCTTTGAATGTTGATCACAAATAAATTTCTTCTTGTGGCTATACAATTTGCATCTAAGTCTCAAGAAACAAGACTGGTGTCTTGTTTAAAAGGTGGCTTTTTAAAACTGAATCCAAAGTGTAAGATATTCCGTACAAGTAATTACAATGGAAACAAATTAAAATAACTAACTTTGAAAAAAAATAAAACAAAACTATGTAAGCGTTTCACACAGATCACAAAATTTTTGTTCCAGTTACTACTAAAGCATTTACAGATAAAATGTGCTTCTGAGTCAAGCTAATCTAATGCAGGCTAATCAATGTCCAGGACATATTTAGCATTGTGTAAGCTTCATAGCTGCTTCAAAAATAGTAAAAAATGGGCGTGAATACCTAAAACACAACCACAGAGTTGTTACTTGGTGGGTTGCTGCTGCAGCCTGGAAGGAGAACTGATAAAGATCCAAAGCTTTTGGACTGTGCCCTGTGCTTTAGCCATGCTACCTGGCTCCCACACTTCCTGGGCTCAGGATCAACAGCAAAGCAGGTGTGACTGCCAACCTGATGGTTCGGTCCACCTCTGATCTGTGAAGGTGGAATCTTTGTTACAATTTTATTATCATGGTGAAGTGCGCTCCTCAGCCAACGCTGCCTAAAGAAAGCGGTTGCAACCTCCATGCAAGACATTCATCCCCACGCAGCATTGTGCAAGCCCCAAGTCGAGAAGGCTGTTGCTGGCGCTAACCTGGCTCTGTCCTGCTGTTCTTGCTAAGAATCCAGATTTGCGATGCTAGCCCCGAGCTAGCTCCTGCCCGTCAGCCCTCGGACAGTGTCCTGGATTGGCGGTGGGAAGAGACACGTGTCTCACGGTGCGCAGAGTGACACCGCGCTGGCGTCAGCAGTACCAGCGACAGCTCCAAGGACACGAGTAAGTCATTCAAGACGAGGTGTGCAAGGGGAATGATTTTCCTTTCACTTTAGTTTTTGATGAAATTTAAATGCTTAGCATTGCATTTAGATCCTTTTAGATTTGTTTTCCTCAAGTTATCAGTTTATGGTATATATGTTTATAGTTCTGTAATGAGAATGGTTATAGGTATTTTAGTAAGTAATCATTGAGGTTAGTGAATGACAGATTCTTAACGGTTAACTATTTCCCAAATTATATATATTTTTTAAATTACACAACAAAAATAACAGTTTAAAATGAAAACATGAATTATTCCAACTGCATTTCAAAATAAAAATTATTTTGGAAGGATCTACTTCAGTATTCTTTAAAAGTTTTACTTCATTGTGCTTTTTTATGCACAGTACATTTTTTTTTGTATTATTCATGGAAATTAAAGTTTCCTAACTGCTGAATGAATATCTATCAATCTATCTATCAATCTAAAATATATATGTATTGATATATATGTGTATTTTCCCCTATGCTATGTGGGAAGGTTTGCCTCGGTAGCTGTGCTAGCGGTTATCCATAGATTTCTTTTTGTCTACAGTTGGCAAGAGTTAAGGATTTAACCTTCAGTATGCCATGCCAGTTGTGAAGTCTTTTGGATAGTAGGCAAAGAAACAAGTAAAGTAATGGAAGAAAATGCTGCAGTATCAGAATGTCAAATATAAGCCACATGTATTACCTTGCTAGTCTGTTTTGCTGAGCTGTTCTGCTACTCGTCTATGCTGCTGGAACGCAGCAAGCTCTTCTTGCACAGTTTCTCTTGATTTTACCACATGGTCACTGTGGACAGAGCAGTCACGATCTGAGTCCTGAAGCTATTGGCAAGGATGGTGCTTTCTGTATGGTACAATGCTTAGTTTGCTTTGTGTGTATACTTACTCATTCCACTGGCATTTTATTCCAGTAATTCAATTTTGAGGAAAAGATAAAAGGTAGGATAGTTTTGGAAAATTTTGTAAGTATTTTAGAAAGAAGTGCCATTATTACATGAAGATTGTAGATCAAAGGATGCAACATTATACCTTTACTAATTTATTTTTGTTTTTGAGGCAAGTCTTTCAAAAAAATTTAAACATGTAATGTAAATAAGCAAGCGGATGCTTAGAAATTCTGCCTCACCTCACGTTTCCCCTTACCTTTGCTCCCCTCTCCTCCCCGGCTCCTGCCCAAAGAAGTGCCATTATTACATGAAGATTGTAGATCAAAGGATGCAACATTATACCTTTACTAATTTATTTTTGTTTTTGAGGCAAGTCTTTCAAAAAAATTTAAACATGTAATGTAAATAAGCAAGCGGATGCTTAGAAATTCTGCCTCACCTCACGTTTCCCCTTACCTTTGCTCCCCTCTCCTCCCCGGCTCCTGCCCCTTCCCCTTCCTCTTCCCATCCCCCTT
>NW_010585831.1:768590-791142 GCF_000705375.1 Tinamus guttatus | reverse complement strand
CATGCGCTACACGGACCAGGGCCGCAGCAGGTGGGCAGGGCGCGGCCCGGCGCCATCTTAGCTACCGCGGCGCCATCGCGGCCCCCGACGCCGTCCCCGCGCCGTGGGGAGGCCGCAGAGCGCGCGACATGGGCGCTGCTTGGGCGCCTCAGCCGCCCCCCGGGGGAATTCCCGACCCGGTGCCTTGGGGTTCATGTCTTGAAGAATGTTCTTGACTTTAATGTGAACTCTGTGAGTTTCACCCGAAGCTCTGCAGAAGTGCGTCTGCGGGGCTCCCAGGGCTGCTCCCCCTCCAGTATTCTGCAGCAGGCTGCCCAGAGAGGCTGTGGAGTCTCCTTCTCCGGAGATCTTCCAAACCCGCCTGGATGCCACCCTGTGCCCCGTGCTCTGGATGTCCCTGTTGGAGCAGGGCAGTGGACTAGATGATCTCTAGAGGTCCCCTCCAGCCTCAACCATTCCGGGATTCCCGGTAGCCTCCTTGATGTGCTGATTTCTGCCCTCTCGCCTTCTCCTGGTTGTCACTTAACCAATCTTGCCTTTTTCTGCCCATCAGTAACTGTCCTTTAGAGCAGCTTTTCTATGCTTTCCCCAATTCCATCATCAGTGCTTTTCCTTCTTTTGCCTTAGAGTGTTTTTAGGGTGTCAGTTTGGGTCTCCCTTTGGGCATCCATAAAAGGTGTATAGAAGAGGTAAAGTTCTGCATCAACTGTTGAGAGGCAACATCGAGTCTCGTGCCCTCTCCCATGGATGAAGGACCAGTGAATACATGCATCCATTTTCTGGGAGTCACGCTCTGGTTCAGCCCTGTGTGTGAGTGTGATGAGTGTTAGTTCCTGTGCATAACTGTCAGCTTCTGGCTGCGTGCTCCATCTGTGAGGAATTAGCGTGGAGTTCAGGATTTGGGCAGCGTCCTTGGGTATGATTTCAGAGATGTGAGCGGATGCACGTGTTACGCTGCCGTGGGATGTGTCCTGGCTTCCAAGAGCGGGAGTCCACCGGGGCGCTGCACGCCGGCAGCCCTTGGGATGTCACGCCTCTGGTTAAGTAACACCACAGCTTCCACTCTGGTGTTTTAGTTGTTTGGTACTGTGAAAGCGGTATTGGCAGTGTGAGTTTATGCAGTAGTCAGTCACTTAAAAAATCATCAGCCTCAAAATAATGTTTTTTTTTTTTTCCTCCTGAAAATCTTTCTCCATGTGAATTTCTGTTTGAAAGTTCTGCATTTGAAACTTGTTAAAGTAGTGAAACTTAACACCATGCTTTTAATAGAACATGTCGAAGACAGATTTCTCATGATAGAGACTTGAAGTAGAGGTAGGCAAATGGTTTACTTAAAATTACTGTTTTTTTAATAATTGAAAATGTACTAAATTGCTGAAGATTACACAGTAGGTCGAAAGGAGAATGAAAACTGAAGCACAAGAGTTCTTGTTTCTCAGCCAGCCTTGCCACCTGAAAGATCCATGTGTACCTGTCACTACATGAGTAACAGTAATAAGAAACCCTGGAATAAAGCTAACTTCTTTTTATGGAAACAGAAGATGATTTTTCCATAACAATGAGTAGACTTTTCTTCTGTCAGCTCTTATGTAAATCTTCACTAATACCATTGTCCTCCACATCTGGAAAATGTAACTTAAGGAGACTTTTTTTTTCTTAAAAGAAAGGAGTTAGAGATAAGTCAATTATTTGACAGAAAAGAATATAGTCTAGTTCTAAGTTACTTTATAAAATGTATTCTATTTTTCTTTATTTTGTCATTTACAGGAGTATTCAGCTTTTGATTTTGTTAAGGAGAAGATGGAATGTTTCACTTGTTTTACATTTTCAAAAATAGTATTCTAAATAAGTAAGAGCGGAATGAGTATGTAATTATTTAATGCTGCATCACATTAATTTTTGATACCATATTAATTCATCCAAATCCTATGTAAGAAACACTGAATTAGACTGAAACAGACTGTGTAAAATCCAAAGAATGTAAAAACTGCCACTGTCAGCTTTGCTGGCACATTAGAAAACAGGAAGAAATACTTCAAAATTAAACTATGCATATTTTAATGATTTTGAAGAGTTTAAAGGATTTATGGCAATTGTTCCGTTTTAATCTTAACTTGTCACGAAGCACTAACAAAATGTGAGATTGCCGTCTGGTTAAAGAGATAGATGCCAGCAGTGTTCAGACTCTGGAATAAATCAAAGGAAATCCACTGATTGCAGAATAACATATTGTTTTGGTTACTTGTTCCTGCTTGCATTCCTGATACTCTTAAATGGATTTTGCATATCTTCTCTGCTTCAAAAAGGCATTCTCTGAATTCAAAGCATGCAGCAGTCTTGTTATTTTTGCCCTTTTCTAAGGATTAGTCCTCATTTTACTATAGCGGTTTCCTAATTGCTTTCCTTTTTCAGAAAAGGTGCATTTTGAAATCTGTGCTTTGTATGCTCTAACAAGATGCTGATGGTGTAAAAAGTTGGAATCGAGGATCGAAATACGGAGGATCGAATAGGGCAGGAGCTATTTAGTGGCATTCAGCGTGCTTCAGCTCCGGGCTGTCCGTACGAGCAAAGTCCACGGCGGTGCTGGGAGGAATCGCTGCCCACTCCCATGGACCTATCCATAGCTTTTCTGAAGTGACTTTCACCTGGCCCTAGCAGATCTTTGGGGATCCGATTCCTGTCTGGGCTTCTGGCTTTGCTTGTACCCAGTCAAGTCGGTAACTGAAACCAACTGTAACAAAGTGCCATTTATCTGCAGTCAAACAGATTTTTGTACTTCTTGTATGTGCTGGAAATTGTAGTGGCTTTTGTAATTTGTGCTTGTGAAACTGCTGGAGTTCTCTGATTACAGGGGTGTCTAAACACCAAATGGCAAGCTTTTGGGAGGCAGCTGGATCCTACAGGGAAGTGAAACTCCCAAAACGTTTATTGGGTCTGGGTTTTGTCAACTGCAGTTTTCTTGGTTGGATGTCCACGTTACCCTTGGCAGGTTTGCAAAATCAGCTAAGGGACACACAGTGCCATTCCCTGTTCTCCCCAGGCTGGAGCTGAAGCACAGCAGCAAGGTAGTATGGGAAAGCTTTTTTTGTAACAAGAACACTCTACTAGTTTCAGAAAACAGAACAAACCAAAGCCAAATCTTACTCAGTTTCCAGGGCAAAAATTGCTCATGGTCAGTTGGGTCACTGGCAGCAATTGCGTGTTCTTACTCCTGGCAGTTAGTGCTAAGACACCTGACCTTATACCTGATGCCTGTGTGGACACCACACAGCCCGTATCTGCTGTGCTCACAGCAGCAGAGGAGGTCAGAAGGGAGGTTACCCCAGTACAGGGTATCCGGAAAGCTGCCCTTTTGAAATGGGGAATCTGTGCTGTACTTACACCCGGGACAGTTCGTGCCAGGGTGGGCAGAAAGATGTGGAAAGCACCTCTGCCTTTTTCAGCAGTGCGGGCTCGAACACGCGCAGGCCAGGAGGTTTGTGCGAGCCTTGTCCTGCGTGCAGAGCGTGCGTGGCTGTGGGAGAGCTCCTGTGGCTCCCGCAGGGTTGGCGAGGACAGCGCGCTGTGGGCTGGCGGTCGGTGTTCACGTCGGAATGCTATGGGAATTTCTCTCGGTACCCATTCTGCACGTGCTGTCCTCCAGGAGACCGTGCTTGTGTTTTCGTGTTTGCCTGTCTCGGACTGTTATTAAGAGGCATGCCAAAATGTGATCAAACACAATGTTTGGGCTAACGTTTTACTCAGCTGCATAACCTACCAAATACTGGAATGACGGAAAATAGGATTAGAATGGCATCAGTACAGCTATTTCTGCCTCGGAGTAGGAAATCTTGAACTCAGCTATGTTTTCTGTGATTCTGTGTGCAAAACAACTTTATGGTTAATTTTTTGGATTTAATTCTGATATGGTTTTTAATGTGGAAAAATGCAGCTGTAAAAAGTGTTAGCACGAGTGTTATGACTGTTGCAAATAGCATTGTTTTAGTGAGAAGGACATTTTTAGAAGAAAAACCTGTTCGTATCAACATAGAATGTCTATTCTACAATGATGTTTTTTGTCATGTGAAATAATGCTCCCTTTTTCTGTACTATACATGAAACTTGCTTCATATTTCCCTGTTAAATAGACACCAACTTAAAAATAACTGGCTCAGTTTAAGTTGATAAAGGTTGAGGCATCCTTTTATCTGATTGGTTCTCCTTAATTAAAAATACTGTGATATTGTTT
This sequence comes from Tinamus guttatus, assembly GCF_000705375.1. The sequence continues at coordinate 786,914 of NW_010585831.1, read as the reverse complement.
TTATTTTACTAGGAGGACAAGGCAACATCATGTTTGTAAAAATCATTTTTTAGAAAAGAAGATGAATCAGTGCACAAAACTGCAGAAGTAATGGAGGAACTTTTCCGCCTTCTTATGCAATATTGGGCTCTTTTGCAAGTGAAATTCCCTATGGGTAACTTGTTTTGCGATAAAGCTGCAATGTGCTGGTGATTCACTTTGTGCTAATACCTCCACCTTTTTTAAAAACAACCAAAAACCCCAGATGTGACTCATTCTGAGAAATGGTGTGAGGCAGTGCTTGTGAAATAAGTTATTTGTGTAACATGCATGAATCCTTCTCATTTTTCTTCTTATTTGGAGACCCACTGAAAAATAGCTTTGTAATCCTTCCTCATATTTATTTCTTATTTATTTATTTATTTATTTATTTATTTATTTATTTATGATCGTGTTTCGGCCCCATGTGCATAACGTCGTGCTCTTGAGTAGGAATTCTTGTGGTCAGCAGACCAAATTCACTCTGTGTCTGCGTTAGTTTCTGCTAGCAAAGAGGCTCCAGAGACTCTAATTCCCCTGGTGCCAGGAATCTGCGGGAGTGAGGGTTGTTCAGCATTTCCTATGAGCAGTGTGTGACCGAATGCACAGTTGTGTGCAAAGAAGCTTTGCTGCTGGGGAGGGCAGTGAACCTGGCCCGGGAGTATCCTCCAAAAAGTAATCTTAAAGCCTGCACCTGCAGGTCATGGGTATTATTTTGGTAGGTCGGCGTTGCATATGTGACAGCAGATGCAGTCGCGCTGTGCATGCAGTGCTGGTCTGGTTCACTGCGTGGGTGTTGGTGCTGCTCACACAACCTCCAACGTGGTAGCCTGAGCCTGCGTGGACCTTGTGTGTCGAACGTACTCAACTACAGCCGGAAAATATTAACACTACAATGGTATTAAATGAAATGCTATGAAAAAAGTGGATCATGCCTTTCTTGCAAGCCATAGCTGATAGAAACTCCCTTTATCTGACTTATTTTGAAATCTTCTAAACATTGCAGAAAGCTTGATTGTCTTAAATTATGTGCTTGCATGTCTTTCTGTTATTCCGTATTTAGCATGTGCATCATCGTTCACTTTATTCAGATATTTAAAAGTCTGTTCTTACAAAGTTTTCAATGCTTTAAGTAGTCTTTGGCTCACAAGTTCCCAGAAAGGTGCCTCAGTGTGAACTGCCCAGATTTTTGAATTTATTATTATTATTTTAATTTTGGCTGCTTGATAATAGTGGTTTTATCTCTTTATTCCAACCACTGTGTGACAAAGATCTGCCCCAAGTGAGGCAAAGCTCCACAGTGTAAGGCAGAAAAAGAATATTCTGCACCCCGGCACTCCTTTCACTGTGTGTGGGTTTTCTTTGTTTCTTTTTTCTTTTTTCCTGTGTGTGGTTTTGGCTGGAATGAGGTGGATGCATTTAATCCACATGCAAATGCATATATGCGTGGTTAGCTAGCAGATAATATGCCTACAGTCTTTTAATAAAGTGTATTGCTAAAATAGCCTTCATTAAAGAGGTGAGCAGCTGCACAGAGATTTTAATTTTGAAATGAAGATTGGGCATTGTATCACTTTTTGAGCACTTGCCTCCTTTGTTTAAAACTTTAGTCTTAGTAACCAAATAGAAAAGCTCAAGTAATCAAAATATGATATCCAGAAAAGCCTATGAAGGGGGGAAAATGTAAGTCAGTTAAAAAACAAAAGCCACTTTCCTTTAGAAGCATCCAAACTGAGCTGTCTGGTGGGGAGAGGATTTAATCATTTAAGTTTTAAATGGCTTTATTTAACTGACCTTAAATAATAACCAAATCTGCATCTTTTTTCTTTTTTTCTCGTTTGGAATTTTTGTGCACTCTGAGTTGATTTCCATCAGCTGTAACATATTGGATCAATCTTATTTGTGTTTGCAATACAGCATGCTGATTGCATCCCAAATGGAACCAACATATGCCAGGACAGTTTATCCATGCTTTGATGAACCAGCCATGAAGGCAACATTTAATATCAGAATCATCCATGATCCAAGCTACGTAGCTCTTTCCAACATGCCTGCTATTGGTAAGTAAACCGCAAGTAGACTTATTTGTTTTTGCCCTTTCCTCCTGCAAAATTACCTTTAAGAAGGATGTAATTCTTCTGAATAAATAACAATTCTATCATTCTGTGCAACAGTGTTCTGTTTTCCATGGGCTAATGCTTTGCATGGAAATGCATGGAAAATGCGTGCTTTTAAATTTAAAAATTCTCAGGCAAGTCATTTAATGTCTTTGGCAATAGTTTAAGACTTAACAGTTGTGATGTGCTCATGTCTGTGCTGAAGGCTGGACACGGTTTGATTCTTAACATTTACTGCACAGCCAATGTGTGACTTCTGCATGACCTTGCTTCAAAAGAAAATGGCAGCTCCAGGAGTTTGTGGAAAAACCTTTAATTGTAGCATTGAAGGATTGTTTTCATTTTATGTAGATTTTTAGATGTATGTAAATCACACAAAAAAGTCTTTTATGAGGCAAGGAGGCCATAGTTTCTTGTACACATATGCAATAAGAATGACATGTAATTACATGTCGTTCCATGGCAGTGGCCCTCCTGTCCCTTGCCGGTCTTCGTGTGGAGTGCACATTCAGATTCCAAACAAATTCCATAAATTAGAATTCCTACAGGAAGCTGTGGGATCTCTTGCCTGCTTCTTAATCCCCTCTTTAGTTCATTGCCATAAATATATATATATATATATATTTTCCCCTAAACCTTCCTTTTTATTGCTGAAAATTATTTATGAGAGTTACACAGAAGTTAAATAGCTCGGGAATTGTAATAGATGGAATGTCTGCAAGAATAGCTTGGAAGCTTGTTACTATTATTTTTTTCCTCCTTATATAGACAGAAGAAATCTGATTAAGTACTTCTTAAATTTTAGACACACATGACCTGCATTTGAGTTAAAAGATGGTCATGCCTATTATCTGTAGCATGGGATAAATTGTTCAGTTTGCCCACATCCTAGAATGGATGCAAACTGACACACTGTTAAAGCTTGAGATAAGAAGCAAGTGATTTTTTTTGTTGTTTGCCTGAAAGGTTACAAGTCTGATACAGGATTGTAGCACAAAATCTGCCTTCTTGCTTGTTGCCAGAAGCATGTGAACTTAGTGTAGGTCTACAGTGTTATCAAAGAGAGGTGGAAAAATACATGCAGGAAACAATTTCTTGTTTGTTATACAAGAGTCATGGTTTGAATATTTCCCTCATACTTTTCTCTCAGATGTTTCTGAAATGAGGGATGAGAATGGAAGCGTGTGGGCCATTACCACATTTAATACTTCGCTGAAAATGTCGACTTACATAACTGCTTTTGTGATTTGTGATTTTGATTATGTCACCAGAACAGAACGGGGAAATGAGGTAAATATGAGGCTACGTAAAACATTACACAGTTTACAGCAGGTTTCTCTGCTGCTTGCTGTGCTTTAGAAGATATCACAGGTATAAACTGTGCTTTCCATTCCAAATGTATTTGCTTGAGTGGGGAAAACAGAAAGTTTTCTAGTATAATAATTAGCATATTATCCTGCCCTTCTAATTTTGGGGTTTATTCTGATGCAGTTCTACAAGTGCTTATTTTCTGTATGTGTTAAAACTTCAGGGGATGCTTACTCTGCAAACAGTACTGGTTCTGTATGTTCATATGTTGTTAGCTTTTTTAACTGCTACTCTGCCTTGGTGATGTTCAGTCTCTGGTAATGACCTCGGTAGAAGCATTGCTGTTCTCCAAACCTTTTATGTACTTGTTTTTCATCAATGGGCACATTTTTTTAGCTTTCAAAAGTAACTTTTTTTTTTTCTGTTTTAAGCTTCCTTATACACTGAGTTTTCTGTATTCTTATTATACTAGAATTGCTAAAGCTCTTTGACAGAAGCTGTAAAAAATACTATAATGGCATTAGTTGTTCAGTTTATCTTCTTTTGTTAAAAGCCAACAGAACAGGTATGTTAGATCGATGGTTGCTTCATTATTATCCTCCTAGGGAAAGGAAGGACCAAGTGAGAGGAGACTGTGCAGAGGTACAGTAGGAAGCACAGCATTGCCTCCTTTATAAAGGTAGAGCTTGGATTTGCATGTCACATCTACTGTCCCCTGCATGTAATGAATGATGCTCACAGCTCTGCTTGTGGTACCTTCTTCTTGGTCAGAACATACTGACAGGAGTTGGTAAAGCAAAGCAAACCATTCATACTATGTTTTTTAGAAGGTGAAGAACCAAGAGGCCTCCTGAGTTGTGCTTTTAAGTAGAGACAGGGGCGGATTTTACCCTTAGGTTTCAGACATAGGTCCTCTATTTATCCCTCTGTGTGTCTGTAAGTGGACAATTCATCGCACCCGTTTTAACATTTCCAGTGATTAATTTCCAATCCCGGGCACCTGTATTACAATTCAAAACTGACTTTCAGATTAGGATTTTAAATCTGTCCGTTACATTTAACTGTTTCGAAATGAAATGTTGTGGTCTTTGAGATGCCTGAAGCCTTGACTGAAAAGGGGCTCAAAGGCTAAGTCTGCTGACTGATTTTTTAATTATTTTTTCTCTTTGTAAATATATATCCTGATGCTTCCACAAATGTTTGAACAGCAAATGATCTCTAGCCATTCATTTCTCTTTCTTCAGGGACCCAAAGGCAAGCTGAAGGAAAATTTGTCCCCCCAGGCTCACTGCCTGGAATACACTGTCTTATGATGTGTGCGTTTAAATATTTTGAAGCATTTCCTTTTTAATAAAAGAATACTTGGGAATGCATTTGCTTTAGCCCTTTATATATGTATTCAACTCTTGGCTCCTTTGAAGTACAGAACTCTCCTAGATTTTTGTGGGATTAGGCACTGCTTCATATTTTGCTTGGTCAAGTACTGTTTGGGTTTTTGATGAAAAGCCTTATTGCATGATTTAGTGTGGACAGAAAGTGTTTTCAAACAATGATTCACAAAAGAGAAGCAAAGAAAATGAAAATATAAGGGTTGTCTAAAAATAATTCTTCCTTGTTTTATTGCAGATACGTATTTGGGCTCGGAAAGAGGCAGTTAAAAATGGGTATGTTGACTATGCTTTAAATATCACAGGCCCAATATTTTCATTCCTGGAAGACTTGCTTAACATCAGCTATCCTTTGCCAAAGACAGGTGAGAAAAAAACCTTTTTTTTTCCTCTTTTTTTTTTTAAATCATCTAATGGGAGAGAAGTTGTCACCGATGAGATATTGTTCACAGAAATAATGGATAGCCTTACTACCTTCTCTTTTTGTAGCATATCACATTCATGTAATAACCCCCTTAATCTTTAATTTACTGATTTCTCTTTGCTGTTATTAGACTATAACTCTTATCTTCATATCACGCTTACCTCTTTAAATTACCATTTCTTAATACAGTGACACATATAGCTACAAAGTGAATAGAAAAAGGAAAGAGGAGTTGTTTTGTCACATGGCTCTTTGTTGCCCACACCATTCTGGGCAAGTGTGCTATAGTCTTCCTACTAAATGCATACTTGTCCCATATGCCATATGTCCCTCAAACATTCTTGGTATGTCCTTGTCTCACGTTGGCAGCATGTTCCTGGAAGTAGATTCCAGTAGGAAAATTATTATCCTTGTTTTAAATGGGACACCAGGTAAGTTGCTTAAGTTTCAGTCAAGAAAGCAGGATGCCATCATGTGGTTTAGTTGTATAGCTTGTCCTGTACTTGTATTTGAATTCACAAGAGTTTAATTAATTAATACTATTAGTGTTAGTTAATATTAATAAACCTATAAGGGAGCAGCAATACTATTGGAGAATTTGCTTTTTTATGCATGTGCTCATTTTGAAAGCACAGAAGACAGTGTTTCATTTAAATGACTTTTGAATTTCCACATGATTTTAGTAGACTGCAAAGTATAGGAGATTTTCTTTTTCTTCATATTGATTAAATAATCTGTTGGGGTTAAATTTGTATCTTGGCACTTGAAACCAAGCAATGTTGAGGGGATTAGTGACAATACACACAAATATTGCTTTCATGTCGTGTGTTAGAGACCTCAGACACCTCTGAGCAACTTAGTCTTTAACATTGTCAAACACAATTTAAGGAAGAACATGGAAACTGTCTGGTTTTAAAGCTGTTGTTATCAGTAAGGTATACCAGTGAAGGTACCTACCTCATCTGAATTTTGTCTGCAGTTCAAAGAATGGTATAAGACCTTGGGATCCCATTGTTAGGCAAAAAGGTAAAATATCTGTGTGTAAGTGTAAAGACAGACAAGTTTTCATTCAAAGAGCTGTGAATACTGTTGGTCATGTCCCAGCTGTTCCCACTCCCCTGTTTCATCCTTCCAAATCTCACATATTGCTAAGTAAATCTCTGAGATATCTTTGAAGATCTTCAAAACCCGCCTGATGTGACCCTGTGCCCCATGCTCTACGTGTCTCTGCTGGAGCAGAGGAGGTTGGACTGGATGACATCTATAGGTCCCTTCCAACCTCAATCACTCTGTGAAAGAATGAAATTTTCATCTGTGTAAATGCATAATCTCCCAGTTCAGAGCATCTTGCAAAACTGCTCATCACAGTTCTTATGGAAAATGCAATACATGTAATTGTCACTCTTCATAAATTTTGTTGTATTTGCAACCACACAAGCTGTCTAAGGCTGTAGACAAAACTGTTGTGTTCCTCTGTTTAGCATCAGCATAAGTATTTTTATTGAATGAATCAACTTACTAATTTAATGAATCAACTTACTAATGTTGAAGGAGAAGAAGGATATTATTAAGAGAAGAATGGAGAAATAGAAGAATGATATTATTCAGACTGAGGGAGCTGGGCCTGTTCAGCCTGGAGAAGAGAAGACTGAGACACCTGATCAGTGTCTATAAGTACCTCAAGGGAGGGAGTGAAGAGGATGGTGCTGGCCTCTTTTCGGTGGTGGCCACTGATAGAACTGGAGGAAACAGCCAGAAACTGAAACACCAAAAGTTCCACAGGAACTTAAGGAAAAATTTCTTGAGAGTGAGGGTGACAGAGCACTGGAACAGGCTGCCCAGGGAGGTTGTGGAGTCTCCTTCTCTGGAGATCTTCCAAACCCGCCTGGATGCCACCCTGTGCCCCGTGCTCTAGATGACCCTATGTGTGCAGGGGGATTGGACTAGATGATCTCTAAAGGTCCCTTCCAACCTTAAGGATTCTATGATCTATGATATCACAGACCTCCCGTTAGGTAAGGTTTCAGTTTCATGGAATTCTGCAATACCACTGCAGTCACTACTTTAATACCATGTAATACTGACTACATTTTCTACTGACTTTCCTTGAGGCTTTGCTTAAAAATCAGTAGGATATGATCAGTTAAAGATAGATCCGTGCTAGACATTTCTGTTATGAACTCAAAACAGAGTTAAAATAAACACATTTAAAGTCAGGAATATTTTGGAGTTTGTCGTTATCCAGTTTTAAAGCTGATGTGTTGTGTGCTACTAGGTGTGTGTTGCTGCATAACTGAAAGTCAGATAGAGCTGGTCAGAAAGACTCTAAGCGTGAACAGGAGAGCCTTGAATACAGTCAAGTTTTGCTTGAGTTCAGCACTGTGCTTATGTTAACTTTTGGACTGGAAGTGGCTGGTTTGGAGTACAAGCCTGTGTCTGCTTCCAGCATGCTCTGTACACCTGCCTCTCGTTTGCCCTTTGCACCAGATTTTAACAGAGTGTCTTTTTTTGACATCTTTGATGTCTGTCCAAGGCCCATCTCTGTTTCTGCCCAGCTGTCATGTTTGAATTGGAAAATTGCTCCCCGTTCTTAAGGCAGAAGTTGTATGGAGGTAACAACTGTGCTGTTGAAATAGAGATGATGCTTCTAAGACTATTTTAAAGTAGTGTAAAAAGGATCGTTTTACTTACAGTGATCAAAGAAAGAACCTTTTCTTACCAATTGCAAGACTGAAAGAAAAAGAGAGAGGGAGGTGAGCATGATACCTCCTGCCCCGACCCCCAAAACACAAGAGGAATTTATAAAAAAAAGAAAGATTTCTGAGAGCGAGAAATGATGGTATTCTGTCTTACTGCCATTGCTAGCATGTGGCATTTCTTTTTTTCTGCTTTCTTCAAAAGAGTGATATGTACAAGATAAATTTAAGGTCTACGTTTGGTGAAGGTCTGTTTGAATTTCTGAAAGACTGGCAATTATAAATGAAAAGAGTGAGAAGAAAAAAATTGACAACAATTTTTTTTTAGAGTATTATTATTATCTAGCAAAGAATCACTGAAATGTAGTATCTTTTAATTCTACACTGGATAAGCATAGATTATTTGTTGTCGTTTTATTTCTGAAAATTTTAAAGAGACATTCTTTTTTTTTTTTCCTCTTTGGCTCGGTTTAGATCTGGTTGCACTGCCTGATTTTGAAGCAGGTGCTATGGAAAACTGGGGACTAATGACTTTCCAAGAGTCATCATTGATGTACCTCCCGAGTGATAAATTCACAGGCAGAAAGGCTGTGATTGCCATAACTACATCACATGAGATAGGACACCAGGCATGTGGTAAACAATTTGGTATACTCAACTTGTCTATGAAGTTATTTCTCCAGTTGCTGATGTTGTGAAGTCTATTGACTAATAGGACAAAATTAGTGACTTGACTGTGAGTGTGAGGAAATTCGTGGCAAATACAAAAAGAACTACTAAAACATTAATGAAATCCATACCCGTGGAGCAGTAAGAGATTGAATTCAGTTTAATGCAGTTAAATTCAATAGAACGCCACACTAGAAAAAATGTAGAAAGGTAAGGATAATAGAGTACTATTTTTATACTCTGTACTTGGTACTTTATTGGGGAATGGGCTTCATTAGTGGGAATTCATATAGATATTGCAAGAGGTATTTGCTTTTCCATAAGAAACGCCTTAGCTTCTTTTTTTTTTTTTTTTTTTTTAGAACAAGGGAAAACAAAAAATATTGTTTCATTCAAAAATGGCTTTTTGTTATGGTTTTCCAAATACTGTATTTTTAATCATAATCTGAGTTCTATTTCTATATGTTTTATTGGGAAATATTTAAAGTTGAATGGAATACAAGATTGATTAAATTGCTGATGTGTTCATGGTATGAAGTTTTAGATGAAGCAGTGGGAAAAAGTAGCTGACTTGAGCATCTGGCTTTTTGCATGATGCATCTTTGTCCTACTAAATTATAACTAAATGAAGGAACATGCAGCCTTTTATCCAGTTGACATGTGCGTATTAAACTCCTTTTCTACCTTACAACAATAAAGGCAGTATCTCAGAGAGATGTTGAGACTTTTTTTTTTCTGTTTAAGTGGTTTGGAAATCTGGTTACTATGAACTGGTGGAATGATCTGTGGCTTAATGAGGGATTGGCGTCTTACTTTGAATACCTGGGAGCCGCCTTTGTTGAACCCAAGCTTTCACTGGTAAGTGCTAAAGCTGAAGTGTTCCAACACTAGGAAGAAAAGTGAGATGCAAGAGATGGGACCTAAGTCATGGCACTATTAACTCCTCTGGGAACTATTGGTAGGTCTTGATTTTTTTAGTGAAAGTTTCCTTTCTACTGGGGACTGTGATGAAACACAGCTGCTCCACAGTTGGCACAGGGAATGGCCAGTTAACTGCAATTCTGTAGCGACAAAGAGCTAAAGACCTGGGATTGTCATTTTACTCTGGAGCTTCTGTCCTTTACAAAAGCCCTCTTTTTTTTTTTTCCTTTTTTCTTTTTTTCTTTTTTTAACTCTTCCCTGGCTTCTGTAGCATAGTTTCCCTCTGCCTGTATCCAAGCCCTATTTATGAGAACTGGAAACCCTGTACTCATATGTCTGTATATTTCTCCTTTCTGTGTTAGGTGAGAGAATTCTGCATGCTGCCTGTGTCCTGGTTGCTTAACTTTTGAATACAATTCAGTCAAGTCTGCATATTTTTTCCTCTATCTGCTGTAAAGATTCCACATCTGATAAGCTGGAACTGGAAGGTTTATGTACGTTTTTTGAAAGTTTCCTTTATTTATTCTCAGGTGTTATGCCTAGATTCAGCAATCAGAGGTCCTCCTGTGTGTCTGAAGCTGATGTTTCTGTTGGTTAGGTACTTCTGAAAGCCTAGTGCTAACCAGCAGCGACTGGACTGAAAATTAGGACAGAATAGTTCCTTGTTCTGCTGATATCTTTAATAACTGAAAAAATACTATTTAGTCTTAAAAGACTTGTTTGAGCTCAAGCCACTCAGCTGTGGTTAAAGACAGAAAGAAGGGAAGGCGATTTTCATCCTCTCAGATTTCTTACAGTAAATAGCTGGGTGACAGAACACATGAGATCTACTCACTTCTCAGTTTTCCCACCCTGTAATATAGTTATACTATAAAATCTGACTTTTTTGATATCAAATCTACACCCATACAATCTAGCTGAAGTTGTTATAAATTATTTTGGTTTAACTGAGATCTATACGTAGCCAGGTAATATATACTTGGTTTTTTACTCTGATGTAACTATTACCTATCAATAAATATTTTAGTCAAAATGCATGTAAACTTACAGAAAGATCTTTTTCTCTTTGATATTGAAAATCGATATCTACTGATCAATGAAAGTACAGCTAGATAAGATGAGTTCTGCACTGTAGGATTTTCCTTAATTGTGTCTTATATGAACAAAACAGCTGTGATTTAGTCATTGAAGATGTTTTAACGTATTGGGAGGAAGTAAGTTTTCTGAATGTAGAAAATGTTGCCCTTTACCATATAGTTCTTGTGTGACAAGTCCCTGGACAGATTGGATTACTGTGCTCATGTGTCCAGGTTCTCAATGGGTTTATATTCTGTATTACTCTGAAAAACTTAATCAACTGTACCAAACCCCAAAACTCCTGCTGTGTTTAAAGTCTAACCTGTGGTAGTCTAGAAGCAAAACTAGACAAACTGTAAGCCTTCTGCCTTCTTAGTGATCAGTCCAGACTGTTTTTTATCTGGCTCCGATTAAAGACCATTCATCTCTTTCATTCTCTAGTTCACCAAAGTACTTAATTGCATGCTTCATTGGAAACTAATACAGTCAAATCCAGGCAGATTTTTAGGTCATAGGATATGCTAACCTCTTTCTTCAAACTTCAACAACAAGTCACTTTGTTCTCTATGAAGCAGTATTGTAATACCTATATGCATAGTATAAAGGCTACCAAATTTTAAACTGTTAATAAATATTTATCTCCTTTTTAATATTGATATGTAGAAGGGCAAGCTTCTAGATAGAATGGTTTCCATTTTACTTTAATAAAGTAAATTTTAATGCAAGACACTAATTCCATTTGATAAATGGAATGTGATTTGCCTTGGAAGTCCAGAATAAATTACACAGGTGGAAGAACACAGGGTTTTCTTGCACAGCCTTGTGGACCACAGATAATTACAAAAGGAACCTAGAAAGTTACAAAACCACATCTGAATTTACTGGTTCTTTACAAAGAGAGAAAAATGAGCAAATAAATTTCATCCCATTTATTAAAAACTGTGTTCTTTCCTTTGACAAATCTAAGTGCTCAAACTGGATTTGAGAGTTTTAAAAGCCGAAGTTCTTTCTTTACCTACCTAATTTTGTCATTTGCCTTTTGGTCTTAGGAGGGATGCTCTGTTGGTAGAAACTGTAGAAATATTTGCAAAAAAAGAGAGCAAAGGAGCGGTTTTATTTCTTGGCTACATCAAAAATGCTGCAGAATACAACTGTAAAGTCATAGTGTACTTAGTATTGTAGCCTTCAGAGTGCTTCTGCTGCAATCCTGAAAAAAACAACAGCAAACAAACAAAAAACACCAGTACAGAGCCTAGGTAGAAGGTGCTGCCAGATTAATAAAATGTAGTTGTAAACAAGATATAAACTTTTTTTTTTTTTTTTAATAGCATTGCAGTATAATTACCTCTAGCAGGTAGAAGCCCACAGTCCTCTTGAATGTGCCCTAAATGGTAGTGTTGCATCTGGTAAATGTTACATTTGAGTGTGGGGTCCATTTTACTTTTTTGGTAGGTAGAGAGGGGAGGAAAGACAATTGTATTTGTTCATTGACAGGCAGTTTGTTTTTGTACCAGTTCTGTAAACCTGATTCTTTGCCTGGAAAGGAGCAATTTCATTTTGGCTCACAATGCGCTTAGGTTTCTGTCTTCTACTTTCAGGATAAAGTCTTTCATGATCATGTTATACAACCCATTTTAAGAGAGGACAATGAAGTAGGAGTTCGATCTCTGTCAGCAAGTGAAGACAAGATTAAAGGATCATCTTTCTTAATGTCTTTGTTTGACAACATCACGTATAACAAAGTGGGTAAAGAAAATTATTTCCTTGTATATTCTAAGCTAATAGGATGCAAATTCAGCTTGAGTGGAACAGTAAATATAACAATATCTTGTTATATTTTTTCTTGTTATATAGTTTTTTTTGTTCATTTTTAGTCAAGATTTGTTTCTACAGCTCATATAGATATATGTGTGAATGTTGCAAATCTGTTTGCCTACAAAAGAAAGGATGAATAAACCTCCATAAAATACAAAGTACAGGAATAGCCAGATACATATTTCTAAAATACAGTTTTGAAAAAAATTGCAATAATAATTGCAATAATAACTCATATGCTCATGTGCCTTTTTTGTGCTTCAGGGGGCTTCCATTACCTGGATGCTTTCAAATTTTCTGACTGAGAAGCTGTTTATCAGAGCACTCATTGTAAGTTTGAAAAATTAATGTCTTCATCTTGATTTATTAGCTTGAAAATAACAGTTGTACAAATTAATTTCTGTCTTTTTACGCTTTTCATTGAACCTGCATGAATTCTTCTTTTTCTTTGCAGTCTTACCTGAAAACATTTTCCTTTTCAAATGCTAACCAGGATGATCTGTGGACGCACATACAATTGGTATTCATTTTTATCTTGCTGTTGTGTTTCCAATTAATTTAGGGAATGTACTGCTTGTAGAAGATTGAGTTGGGATTAGACTGTGCCTAATTCAGTCTTTCCCTTGCATACAGTTTTCTTTGATGTCTCTTTTAGTGAAGATTTTCACAAATATTTACTTGGCTACTTAACTGTACTTGATATCAGTAGGACTGAGTACAAGGAGATGAGGTAAAAAATCAGGGGCCAGTTGGAGTTTTGTGTTTCACATACTGCCTCAGCCTACCTGGAATTGCAGAGTCTCTTTTTTGGGGTGAGTATATGTTTTGCCAGAGCAAAGAGTTACTCAGGGTTTGATGATCATACGATGCTGGTATATCAGAGATTCAAGAAAGTCTATACCTGTGGCAATAACTCACTATTTCAGTTTTTGCAGGTTTTGACAGATATCTGAAAAGAAAACGGATATTAATAATAGGTTTATTATGTTGAAATAAATCCATCTCACTGTTAAAGAAGGCCCCATTGTGTTCTTTATCTCAGATTAAGAACAAGAGTGCTGCAGTTTCAGATGTGCAAGGTTCTGGCATCTTTTAAGCCAGCAGAGATGATAGTAATTCACATTTGGTATCTCTTTCCATATATTGCTACTATTGATTTTATTCATTAGGCTGTGACTTTAAAATCTCTATATTCCAGCAGCTTTATGTGACTGAAATAAACAAATTGTTTGTCTTCAACCATGCAGGGATGCAGGAAAATTAAATAAAAGAGAAAAGGGTTAGCAGTGAAGATACAAGAATGTATTGCAGTGAGGATACGAATGAAGAATGAGAAATGTCTTCTCCCTGGAATAAGGGGTTATGCTGTCTCTCCAATAGTTTCAATAATTACATTTTTACTTTGATTTTTGTGCATGAGCCAAATGTCAGTCAACTTTAAAGAAACATTTTTTTTCCCTAATATGTTAGAACAACCCGTTCGGTGTTGCTGAAGCAGTATTAGTAAATGCATGTTTATCATAAATATTTCTAATTCCTATTTCTCTTAAAGGTTGTAGATGCACAGGATGAAATTCAGTTGCCAGCATCTGTAAAAAAAATAATGGATTCCTGGACGTGCCAAAATGGGTTTCCAGTTTTAACATTAAATCTATCCACTGGCACAATCAGTCAGGAACAATTTCTTAATAAAAAGAATGAAAACAGTACTGATACATACAAGTATGTTTAGCTTGTGTTTTTGTAATATATTTATATACCCTGGTTTTTTTTTGCATGAAACCCTTCCATTAGTACATTATATTTTTGCAGTCTGTGTTTCCCCTGCTCCCTGGTCATAAACTGTCAAGTAAAAGTATTGTTTGAGGCTTGGAGTTTGCAAACTGGTTGTTTTGCCAAAGGGGTTGCTTTCCTCTGGAGTACTGACTCTTCCAGCCACACAGAGACTCTGTAACAAACTGGCCATTAATAAGCTCTAGGGTAGGAGTTTTCTCTGGTGGTTTCTTCACTCCTCATCCCTCAGTTGTCCGGACTGACCTTTCAGAACACCTTGTAGCTTTCTTACAGCACACGTTTCCAATTTCTTCTCCTTGGCCAAGAAAACAGGGTTGCAATGAAGCACTTAAATGGCTACTTCTTTCAAAAAGTAATGAGTACCTGACCTGCCGCTGTAAAATTTCTCACTGTCAGTGAACATTGCTGAATGTTGAGTTCTTTTGAAAGCCACACTGCATGTTTAGGTGCATTAAAGTGGTGATAAGAGTCACTCACTTTGAAACTCATGACCAGAATTTGAAGTTTCAGGAAATTTAGTGATTGTCCTGCATGATAGGATGCATGAGGAGAGTCTATGAGAGGAATTCTTAGCCACATGAGAAATACAAAGCAGAGCATAGTCCAAAACAACTTTTCCCTGATTGAAATTGCTGGTAACCACAAGAGTTCTGATGAGAACCACAGGGTTTTTTTTGCTTCCAACCTTGAGGCGTTGCAGAGAATTAGTTCATTTAACCTATTTGTTAGCTCAGATAAGGAAATCCGAGTCAGAATTGTTAAGTCCTTTAATCTAGCTCCAGCAAGAGGTAATACCATGGGAATTGAAGCAAATCCAATACATGCATTACAGAATTTTTCATTTCCTTGAACTTGCAATTTTCATAGATTTCGTGTGTTTCTCTGGGGGGTTTACATTTTCTCAGAAAGGAAATTAAAGTTGTCAAAATTGAGATTGTATTGCCTGTCTGGAGCCTTTTTTAGCAGAGACACTTCTAAAAAGGAGCTTTACTGTCTCCAGAAACAGGGTGAAGTGCAATAAATGAAGAGCATAAAATTACTGCCAGTGGAAGGAAAGCAGACCATAGAAATGCTTTAGTATTTTGAGTACTGTTCTGTATTACATCTTTGAATATGAGTGCCTGCTGAAATCCATGCCAAAACTTTTCCAATGAAACTAGGGGCTTGTCCAGCATAAATACCACCATCTGATGAGGTTTTGTGCATCAGGGAAGGAAGGTAGATGGAGGTTCTTGTAAGAAATCGTTGCAATCTAGTTTAGCATAAAGTAAGAGCTATTTTGCTTTTTAAGTGTAAGTATTAATTTTCTATTTTGTTTTTCTCTTCTCTGTCTCTAAGTAACACGTGGATTGTTCCTATTTCATGGATGAGAAATGGATCATCACAACCCATGTTGTGGCTTGATAAAAGCACCAGTAAGTAATGAGTTAGTTCACACATGCTAAACAGGCTGATAACAACATGCCTAAAAACTATTTTGATCAGAGGATATGTCTGAATTGATCAAGAAGAAAAGCAAAATCTTAATATGGCAAAGTCTACATTTACCTATTATGTTCACTTTTGTTTTACAGTATCAATAGATTGGGTCTCAATCTAATAGATTAGATGCATAGAAAAACAATACAGTTATTGGTTTTCTCTAAGTTGCAAATAAGCTTTAGAGCATACTTTTGACAATATTGTAGAATGCATGTTCTGACTAGAGATTTCCATAGCAATTTTGATTCATCATTTTACACACAGGGCTAAATTCCAATCTCCTCGGAATTTCCGTATTATTTACTCCAGCAGGTCCCATTGATATTAGCGAGAGTTTTTGAATGTATGAAAGGCCTCAGATTTTGTCCATCGTGGAAGCAACCAAGCTCAAATAATAGATATGAAGACTGAAAGATATTGAAAACAGCTGTATGAAATGACTCAGCCTTGTCATATATGGTTATCTTTAAAACAGAAAATGCATATTTTCAACACTATGTAATTCAATTTGGTTATGCAGTCTTCTGAGAGGAGTATAATTTTAAGAAGTTAAAAAGCTTAAAAAGTGAGTTCATGGTCATATCAAGTCAAACAGTTCATATCTTTCTCATCTTGGTGTTTTCCAATAAATGACTGTTTTTTTTGAGAGAGGGAAGGATCCAATTATTAGAACTGGGTAATTATTTCTATTTGGCAAGTCAGTCTTAAACTCTGTCAGACTTTGGATCAGTTACAAGTAGATGCAGAGACTAATGTGCTTATGGAGTGCTTAAGAGCAGAGCTGGCTGCTCTTAATACTCATGTTTTGTGTGTATTCCAGCTCACTGCCCTCTCTTTGCCTGTTCTTGAGGCAAGAAGATGGGTGGAGAGAATATTTCACAATATATGGACAAATAAGTAAGCTATCAGTAGATGTTTATTCCTCTGAGTGATTTAGATTTAAAATCAAGTAAACTGATAGGTAATGTAAAAAAATATAAAACATAAGGGAAAGACATGTTAAGCGGTGCTTGTTTGGAAGAAGATGCCATGAGCTAATGCTATGTGTTAAGCTTTTGTTAATAATTGATAACAATTCAATTTCCTCACCTTTCATGCACTTTAAGAACAGGAGGAAGAACGTATGGAAAAAAAAAGCATCAGATTGCATCTGTCTGGAGCAACTACTATAAAATAGAAATTTGGTTATTAAAACACATTGTGCTTATATCAGAAAAATGTATATTAAGCCTACCAAAGATGCTAGACTTCAATCAAGGAACATGCATTCAAGTTTAAAGATTTTTAAAAATAAATAATTCCAGTTTTGTTTTCTGCTTTTTGATAAACCAACCAAGGTAGGAAAAGGTAGAAATGTTGAGGGTATTTTTTAATTTGAGTTACCATTTGTTTCTGTAAAATTGAAATGGCTTCTGGAGAACAACTTTTGTTAATGTTATCATTGATAGGTTTTAAAAGAGTTCACGAGAATGGTTGTGGTAAATGAAAATGAGGGATTTTCTAAGAATCAGAACTTTGTTGAATATTTGATGCAGTGGCATAACAGTGCATAAAGGGAAGGATCTCAGCTGTAATCTTAGGGTATGTCTATTTTTTTGCAAGAACTAATTTATCTTCTGGACAGGATAAATGAAACTCCAAGCTAGGATGCTACTAGTAGCTAAACCTATTTTAAACCGTACTGTACTGTGCTAGAAGCCTATCCTAATGATTTAAGGCTTTTTAGGCAAAAAAAAAAACAGAAATATATTTCTGTTGGTCTCTGGCAGGAAGAGACCTGATCCCTGAGTGATATATGTCTGTGCAGCAAAAGCAAAACGCTGTGAAAACATCGACAGCCTTTTCCTCATCTACTAAGTGGGTTTCCTGGTCATAGAAGGAGATCAGGTTGGTGAGGCAGGACCTGCCTTTCCTGAACCCATGTCAGCTGGGCTTTATGCCCTGGCTGTCACACACATGCTGTGTGGTTGCCCTTGAGATGATCTGCTCCATAACTCCCTGATACCGAGGCTGGGCTGACAGGTCTTTAGTTTCCCAGATCCTCCATCCAGCCCTTCTTGCACGTGTGTGTCCCATTGGCAAGTCTCTGGTCATCTGGGGCCTCCCCTGTTGTCCAGGGCCACTGATACATGGTGGAGAGCAGCTTGGCGAGCACTTCTACCAGCTCCCTCAGAACCTTCAGGTGGATCCCCTCTGGTCTGGCCTCAGAGACTTGTGCGTGTCCAAGTGGAGGAGCAGGTCACTTACTATTTCCTCCTTCATTATGCCGGGTTTATTCTGCTCTCTGTAGGTGTCTTCCAGCTCTGGCGGGTCAAGTACCTTGAGGATAACTGATCTGGATGTTAAAGACTGAGGCAAAGAAGGCATTAAGTACCTCAGCCTTATCCTCACCCTTGGTGACAATGTTCCCCGTTGCATCCAGTGAAGGATGGAGATTCTCCTTGGCCCTCCTCTTCTTGTTAATGTATTTGCAGAAGCTTTTTTTGTTGTATTCTACAGCAGTAAGATTGAGTTCCATCTGAGCTTTTGCCTTTCTAATTTGCTCTCTGCGTTCTCTAGCGATATCCTTGTACTCTTCCCGAATTGCCCACCCCTCCTTCCAAAGGTGGTAAATC
>NW_010585831.1:736571-749575 GCF_000705375.1 Tinamus guttatus | reverse complement strand
TTCCTCTCTCCCCGCTCCTCTCCTCTCCCCCCCTCTCCTCTCCTCTCCTCTCCACTCCCCTCCCCTCCCCTCCCCTCCTTTCTTTTCTTTCTTTTGTTCTTTCACTTGGTCAATATATAAATAATTACTAACAGTTTTACATAAATTTTTTTGTATGACAGCTTTTGACTAGTGCTTATCTCTAGACTGGCTCTCTGTATTCTAGCAGGGTAGCTGGACAATTTTCATGGCAGAGGTGAATGGTGAAGGTAATTTGTACACAAGTTTCCTGAATAGGAGTAGGAGTTGTTCACACATGCATGTTACTGGCTTAAAGCAGCCATAGCTGTGCAATGGCATTTCTTTGTGTTATTGGGTACAAGCTGAGTATGGAGAGTTGGAGAGGGAGAAATGGGAGATGCAACAAGGGAAGGGGAGACAGGAGGAAGAAAGACAGAGTGATCTGGGAATGCTAAGGGAGTTGAACTGAAAGGGAGTTCGTTGAAAAGTATGAGATTGACAGGACTTTAGGAGCTTTTGGAGTCCTTTTATAGACCAGGTAGGTGCTATTGGGCATGCAGTTATGATGGGGTAATTTCAGCGAGAGGAGCAACACTGAAAAGCAGGATTGGTTCAGTAGCCCCTGAGAGGGAAAATGTAGATATAAAATGATAAGAAAAGTCCTGCTGTAAGTGCTGTTCTCTTCCCTGAAAGTGAAAAGTGACACTTGCTTTGCCTGTGTAGGGTGTGTGGGAGGCCAGGAGCCCTGAGGGTTTGGTGGGGAGAGGGGAGAAATCATGGAGTGGGAGTAGGAGGGGAGAGGGAGAGCAGACAGTACAGTTGGGACCAGAGGATGGGAGAGGTAAGAAGCTAGAAGGTCCAAAGGAGTGTGGAGAGCTGCAGGAGCAAGGGAAGATCCAAGGAGAATGGGGTGGAAGGGGAGGCTGCTCTTTGCATGTGTTCCTTGCACTGCTAAGTGATGGAGTCCTACTAACTCCAAGGGCTCAGGATCAAGAGGGCTTCCTTGCCCCAGTGGAGCTATCCGGGAGCCATTCTGGATGATCACCCTGTCTTCTTTTGAAGTCTGTCCAGAAAGAGTTGGATCCCTACTGCTGGCAAAACGTGTCTTAACTTGGAGTATCTTACTTAATTTATTGCCAAAACCCCCACAAAAACATTTACTTGCTAAGAAAATAAAGGGGGCGTGCTCCTGCGTCGGGCGCCCTGCCTCAGCGTGGCCGCAGGTGCGTCGCTGTCCCTTGGGCCATCCCGAGGACCCCCTCCTGCCTCCAAGCCCTATGGCGCTTGTTGCCCCGCTGCCCTGGCCCTTCCCAGGGAGCAGCGCAAGGATGAGCTCCAGAACTGCTTTGGCCGAGGCTCACAAGAGGCCATGGGCTGTGGCCGGCCTGCCCTGCTCAGCAGGGCGCAGCAGGCCCAGCACTGGCCGTGTCCCCTTCGTTCTCACCGAGCCGGAGACTGGAGCACTCCCACGATGAGCAGGCACACGAGTGGCCCCAGTGCTTGGTGGCCTTGGGAAGGTGCCCACCATGGGGAACGTGGTCAGATGGCGCTGGGG
The DNA here is from genome assembly GCF_000705375.1 of Tinamus guttatus. The sequence continues at coordinate 748,020 of NW_010585831.1, read as the reverse complement.
AAGGGCCCCCTGCACCAGGGGTTGCTTGCCAGTCAAGGCAAGGACTAGCCCATGCTTGTGGCTCTGGGGTGGTGGTGGAAAGAGTAATCCATGGTGGGGAGCAACATCCGTGGCTGACTCTCTCTACCTGCGTGGAAGAAATAGCACTAAATAATCGCTGATATTTGTGGGGGGGAGCTGAGACTTGCCCATGTTGGGCTAATTTCTGAGACGGTTTTACTCTGTCTTCTTCCCAAGAGTGAAAGGTGTCTTCACTTCTGCTAGGGTTTCCAACAAGCCATTTACAATCCCTTGCTGTTGGCACCTTAGCAACAACAACAAAAAAAATTTCCCCACCACATTCATGCTTCATTTCTGTCAATATTTCCCCAAATAAATATTACTGGTTTGATTGTCCAGATGGGATGAAAGAAGAGACAGAAGTGACTGACAGGCAGTGGCAATTTAGAAGAAAAGTGGGAAGGGAATGAGGGAAAAATGGATAAAAGAAAAAAGAAAAAGCAGTGTTAAAACCCAAGTCCAACTTATGCTTTAACAATCAAATCATGAAGCCTTGAGGAACTGTTTGCCAGTGAGATAAGAACATTACGGACCAATTTTGAATGCTGAAAACTAAAATCTCTGCTCTTCAGCTGCTCACTTTATATTGGCTGCAGGATGCTGAGCACATGGCGCAGCAAAGTACATCAAGGCGTGAGAGGATGTTCAGTGGCACGTTATTGACCCTATTATGTGCTCCTGCTTTGCTGAGGAACTACCAACAGCAATGAGGGTGTTTCTGATTCATTGCAACTTTTTATTGCCATTTAATTTAATAGAGGAGGAAATTTGTGATGAGAAAACCTCCCAGTGAAATTGCCAACTCAATTTATCTACAGAGAAAAGCATGTCCAGTGTAATCGTGTTGGCCTTACCTATGATATACTTAGATAATACTCTTTAATTCTGGGCAATATAATAGGAAACTGGTTCTATACTTGGTATGGAGAAGACCTTCAAGATTCAAGTCCAACTGTAAACCCTTCAACCCCCTGCCTGCTAAACCACATCCCTAAGCGCCTCATCTACACATTTCTCGAGCACTGCCAGAGACAGTGACTCCACCAATTCCCTAGGCCTGTTCCATCCAATGCTTCACCAATTCCTAGTAGAAATTTTTCCTAAAACCTAACCTGAACCTCCCCTGGCAACTTGAGGCCATTTCCTCTTGTTCTATCTGTAATTACTCTGGAGAAGAGATCAACCCCCACCTCACTACAGCCTCCTTTCAGGTAGTTGTAGAGAGCTGCAAGGTCTCCCCGGAGCCTCCTCTTCTCCAACCTGAACAACCCCAGCTCCCTCAGCCACTCCTCATAAGGTCTTTGCTCCAGCCCCTTCACCAGCTCCGTTGTCCTTCTTTGGACATGCTCCAGTGCCTCAACCAGCTTCAGTCCCATTCAGCAGTGGGCCTATGCTTTTGACAGCTTTTATGTTCATACCCATAGCTCTTAGTCTGGGAAAGAAAGAATATCCCACGTTCTACAGAAAACAAACAGTGGATGTCTCAAAACTTAATCTAGTGCTCTCTGCTCTCACCAAAATGCTGCCACCCCTTGGCACCGGTCTCTGGTCTTTAGGGACTGAAATGCTGAGTGAGCAGGCTGGCTTATGGCAGACCTTGTGACATCCCAAAGATCAGTTTCATTCAGGATCTATTGGGATAAAGCTGTATGAAGAAGGAATCTGTACCAAAGCAATCAACTTGATATTGGAATACAATCAGTATTTAGAATCTATTTAGAATCTAGATATCTTTGTTTCTCTATACGCTTTTTTTATTCATGTCTCCCAAGCCACTACCTGCAGCCATATGTTCAAGCAGCAGAAGACCTGGCCCTGTAGGAATCTCTAGGAGTTTCGCCACTGGTATCAATCTCTCAAGATATCACCTAAGATTTTAATTAATATGTATGTCTTCTCTTACTCCTCAGCCAACACCCACACAGAGAAAATATCTCTGAGTATATTTCAGGTTGCTAGTTGTCATGTATGTTGTGATAGATAAATAACTCATACACGAAGAGAAAGTTCAGAAAAAGTTCAGATTTATGTGTGTGTAATTATTAAAAGAATTTATGAAACCAAGTGAAGAATAAAAAGAGATAATAAGCATAAAGCAGTTCAATTATAATTTTTGCATTAGCAGAGTTATTAAATTCTGTTTATTTTAAAGAATGTGAAGGAATCAGAAGAATATGTGGAAAAATAAAGAATAAAACAAACACGTTTTATTTTTCTGCTTACTCTCCTAGGAGTACCGCAGAGATTTTGTAATTTTTTCCCTTGAGGGATATCTGTTTTATTTTTCTGAACAGAGAAAATAGCCTGTGGAATATAATGACTGTGTGTGTAATAGCATTTAAATTCTCCAGGTAAAATCTGCTGCTAAAATGTTAACATTTGGTTTTAAAAGGATTTGAAGGAAAAGAAAACAATATTGCAAATAATAAATTTACTTGCACTCAGAGTGGGTTGTGAAATGCCTCAGAGAAATGGATGGATTCAGCTGATGAAGACAAAAGATATGTTGGACCATTTGTCTAAGCACAACAGAAGAATTCATAAAACTTGACAATTTTGGATGTTTGTCAAGATTTAATTTTTTTTAGGAAAGAGCAATGAAAGCCATCAGTGATTGCAGCATGCTGAAAATTGGCATATGGAAGTATTGGGAGAAGCCTGAGTTGTTTCTCCTGACACATCCAGGAAGCCTGAAAGGTAGAAAACTGAACTGTGAGGTTGTGATGTAGTTTTAACCATGTTTATTTGATTATTTTTGACTTTTGGAGATTGCAAACAGAATCAAAAACATTTTGTCTAAAGTGGTAATGTATTCCCTTTGTACATCTACATTCTAAAAACAATTTATTTTTTTTTCTAAAATGCAATACTCATTACACTTTTATTGCTTACTTACACTTTAAAAAAAAAGGTCTAAGAAATACTTTCGGCCTATAAATGTGTAACAGATGGAGGTAATAAATGAGGACTCTTGTCATAGTTTGTATTGTTTCCTCTATTTGCACAATTTGTGCTACGTAAAATTATATTAAAAAGCCATAAAAGCCTCACACGTGTGAGGTTCTTCAAAGCAGGTACCTGGCACTGTCGTCTGCTCGCCTCTCTGGGGAGTGTTATTTCCACGATTTGTCTTCTGTTTCAGTCACTCTGGGGCTGACGTCATACTCTTGCTATCAGAGGAATTGTGCAGCAGCAAGTCTAGAGCAATCAGTCTTTGCGGTGCCAGCCTGTTTCTTTGGTGAGTACAATTTAAAATTCTGTGGTACCTTCCTTTTCTTTTATATTGTGATCTGAACTGGATATATGCAGAACTGTGGTTTTCAGAGGGTGGATCGGGCAGATCTCTTCTACCTGTTACATGACAGATGCCCACAATTTTATTATTCTTTTAGAGTTCAACTAAAGGATCTTTCACCTCCAGACATGACAGAGTGCTCTTAGCATTGGAAGGATAAAGAAACAGAAAATTCTTAAAAAGGTTTCTTCTATTTTACTGGGAGATGCACAGTCATTTCTTTGTCACCAGTATTATGGGATCTCTGGAAAACTGGCTAAGTTGCAAGAGACAAGATCTATGTTTTGATCTGTTTTGTGTTTTTCTTCTGTCCCCAAGCTCATCTTCTGGACACGCATCTGCATTTCGAACTACAAGAGAAGTCACGCACTAGTTGGTAGGTGTCCCATCCAGTTATTTACAGCTCACTCTACAGTGTAGACTGAGGATGATGAATTTAAACTCGTTGTTAATCAGGCTAGCACCAGATTGCCTACAGAGAGTTCACGATGCATATGTGAGCGGGTCTCCACCCTGCCCACTGGTCTCCGAGCTCAGGGAGAGCTCTGCAGAACTAGACCATGGTTATCATCAAAATGGCTTGGTGTAACTTCTGTGTACAAGAGCATCAGAGCCATAGTGAAAGCAATTGCATTGCCCTGTTTACATATCTGAGCCAGACAGCTGGATCTGCTGGGAGCGAACACATGTAACTAGTCAACAGCATGCATTTGCTCTGGCAAGCTCTGTGGAGATACCAGTATACAGTGCTGTGCTCAAGCAGCCTGAAGTACCAGGGATACTGGTCACCACATTTTGTATACACTGAAGTATTTAGTGAAAATGGCAAAGCTCATAAATATAAATAATAAATTTTTGGAAGAACAGATATAGGAAAATATTTCCTTTGCAAAAATCATAAACAAATGTTCTTCCTCCTAGCTTCCATTATCTCCTGAAACTGCTCTTGAACAGAAACATCTGTGTCTTGGATAAATCCAAGTCTCTCTTAATATAACACAGCCTTTTCTTGCTTTCTTCATCTGCTTTTAACATCATTTGCCATGCCAAGGGTTGGTACCCTAGACAGATGCTGGGGGCACAGTGGTACCTTGAGAGGAGGCTGATCACCTCATGAAGCACTTGGTCCATTCAAAAGGCATAGGAAAGCGCAATTTTTGTAGGGAGGAAGTTTGCAACTGATAGCTGTCCTCTAAAGGCTTTGGAGCAGAAGCCTGTATGCAAGTGGATAGTCCTTGAATGCATTGGCTTGGGATTGATCACTATAGCCTGTGATTCACAGCAGCAGGGTAAGCACTGCTTCAGGACCACGATTCCCTTCCTTTGGATAGTTAAGTTCTGTAGAGTTAAGAGTGGATGTGTGAGACTCGTAGCCTCCCTTTTTCCCCTGACCTCTCTTTTAGAAGATGATATGGAGGAAAATTAGCCTGGTGAGTATCTGAACTTTGGGCAGGTCCTTGGACTCATCATGGTTTATAATATCTTTCCTAAAGAGTAAATATTTACACTTTATTTTTAGAATATGTGTGGAGGCAGAGATGTTTTGTGTTTTCTGTGAAGAATAATTTCACTGAAGTGAAAGAGCAGTTGAAATATGTCTGTTTGGAATGAGATGTTGGGAGTGTTCCGCCCTCTCTTGCTAAGTCTCCTTTCTTGTCACTGCCAGATCACTGTTTGAGCCCCTTCTCATCTCCAGCCCAGCTTTGGCTGGAGCTATGTGGATTGGAGCTGGCCTGGCAGAGCCTAGAGAAAGAGGAGCTCCTGAAGCCAGAGGAGCTCCTCTCTGATGGGTCCCCTCTCCTTGCAAAGAGCCCCTGCCCTGAGGCACAGTGGAGAAGCAAAGTGCATCTGACACAGAAGTCCTATAATAGTTCTTGTCAGGGACAGAGTTTGGGCAGTAATACTAATGGGGAAGGTATTCCTTCCGAGGACAACAGGAGAGACCAGCCACCCGGGCGACGGCACGAGGAGCTCAAAAGCAGAATGTTTAAACTTTCTCTGCACTCTCTTAGACTGAACTTTGAGGCCCTGGAACAGCATGTATTGTATGGAGTTGTATCAAAGTAGCTTCCCAAGCGAGTAACATAAAGTAGCTAGTGTCCATGGTGAACAGTCCTCCCCATCGTTTCTGTGTGATAGAGAGAGAAGGAAAGGGGCAGGGCGGCCTCGCAGAGCCTGCAGCTCTCCTGGGGTGTTCTGTAAGCAGTGAAAGATGTGCACTTTTTGAAGAGGAAACGTTCACAGGGGTTGAGGTTTAAAAGCCAGATCTGAAGCCTTCAGAAGCAAAACCGCGGATCTGCATGGAATAGTCCAGCTGCTGTAGACCCAGCTCTGACTCTCGCTTGGGGTATCTGAAAAATGCGGAACGCTGGATGGTGCACCCCGCAGTGACTTTTCTTCCCTTCGTTTTCAGAGACGTGCCACAAGACCTGTAGCTTGGACAAGAGTGGCACCTAGTGGTAAGCGAAGAGTCACCCCACACCGTCATGGCCACCAGCATCCCCCCACGCTCTCCCCTTCACTGAGTTTTGTCTAGTGGTGAATGCTAGAGGCTTTGGTGAAACAGCATGTTTTATTAGTTATATTAGTTATTTTATATTAATGCAGTTTTAAATAGAGGCTGGTATGGAGCCACATTTTGTTCAGCATTTGGAATGGGTTGAGAGTATACAAAAGTCTACGGATACCACTTACCTGTTCTTAAAACCTAAGGCTTCTGTAGATCTCAGTCTTCGGTATATATCTAACACATATGTATGTATATGTTCCATTAGGGCCTTGAAATGAGTGATCATCTGGAAGAAAACTGTAAGAAAAGCAATTCTGCCCAGGAAACATTCACAGAAAGAAATGCCTTTCCTCCTAAGGACTGCTCAATAACACAGAAACAGTTGGTATGACACCCGATGAACCACTTTATTGGTCATGATCCTTACCTTTAATTGCTTTTGTATTTATTAAAACAAAACAAAACAAAAAAAACCCAAAAAACAAACAACCAAACAAACCAAGCTGGAATCAATAGAAAAATACCAGTAATAAGAAGCAGTAAAGGGAGCCAAGTTTGCCAAGTTTGCAGTACAGTAATTTGGAAAACTAAGAGCACTTCAGAGCCCAGACGACACATTAAGGGGAGAACTACAGGATCACAAAGCAGCTGGGCGTTGAGGGACCTCTGGAGATCACCTGGCCCAATCCTCACAGTAGCAGAGTGCTACTCTCTCTCTTGGAGGGAGGGTTGCCTATCTTTTAAGTCTTCTTTAAACCCTGAAAGTTGACACTTTGTTATCCATTCGAATCTCCATAGATTATTTGTTTCCAGCTTGAAATATAACCTAGCATCAAGTGCAGTGATAAGGCTAAAACTGTTTTAAACAAACAAACAATCAAGCAAACAAACAAGCTCTATTCCATGCCCAAAAGTGAAAATATCTGAATATTGCTGGTAGATGAGATTGCCTTTCAGGTTTTCTGAAGGGTACAGGTGAAGATGCACAGCATCAGCCACTTCTTGTCAAGTTTGTGTTTTATTTGTTTGGCAACTTAAGGAAAAATTCTTAATGGTGAGGGCGACAGAGCCCTGGAACAGGCTGCCCAGAGAGGTTGTGGAGTCTCCTTCTCTGGAGATCTTCCAAACCCGCCTGCATGCCACCCTGTGCCCTGTGCTCTAGGTGACCCTGCTGGAGCAGGGAGGGTTGGACTAGATGATCTTTAGGGGTCCCTTCCAACCTCAACCATTCCAGGATTCTCTAATTCTATGCTTCAAAGTCACCAGGCCAGCAGATATGACTGAACTCCTGCTGCCCCCAAGCTTTTCCTCAGTAGTGAAAAATTGCCAGGTCTTCTGAAAGGAATGACGCCTGCCAGCCAAGCTGGCAGGTGCCAATTCACGCCATTACCTGAGAGGAAAAAGCATAAATGTATACATATGTTTGTATTTTGTATAACGAAAGACAAGTGTATGTACAATGCTCACAACTATTGTCTCAACTTAAAACAGCACAGGTAGCAAGGTATCAACAATATTAATTTTAATGGCATTTGGAAGCATGCAAGGTCATTTAGCAGCTAATAAATAACTGGTCTGACTGTAATGCATATAACTTTGCTGTTCTCTTTTTTATTTATAGCAACAAATAGAGAAACAATTAAAATGCTTGGCCTTTCAAAATCCGGGGCCCCAGGTAGCTGACTTCAATCCTGAAACTAGAGAGCAGAAAAAGAAAGCACGCATGTCACAGATGAACCAAGATTTTTTTTATAAGCCCAAGTAAGATGGACTAATTTCTTACATAATTAACTTTTAAAAAATTTCTATTATGCTGTTTACTGAGGATATATGAGATGAATATAAGCTTTACTATTTTTCAGAGAGACTATTTATTAGATGTGAAAGCTGTGCTGGGGTAAAAAAAAGCAGGGTTTGTTTTAAAGGAGTTTTATTTCTTTTGGGTACATGTTTTTAATAACAGTGCCTGCAGCAATTAGGATATAATGCTGGCATTTTACTGTCTTGTAAGTGTGCTGAAGTGGAAATACTTGTTCCCGAACAAACATTTTACACATTATTTATATTTAGTCTTTGAGTATGTTGAAGTGGTCTCTGAGTATCACTTTGTTGTTGTTGTTGTTTTTGTCTCCTGCAGAATCACAAGGAAGTATGACAAACATGGCAGACTGCTTTGTAATAATGTTGATTTATGTGACTGCCTGGAAAAGAACTGCCTGGGTTGCTTCTATCCTTGCCCCAAATGCAATTCGAACAAATGTGGACCCGAATGTCGCTGTAGTAGGAAATGGGTTTATGATACCATTGAGACTGAGGCTGGGGATGTGATCAGCATGTTGCCATTTATTGTCCCTGACTGATGATGTTCCTGTTTTTATTAGCATCTGAGCAAAGTTCCTCTTTCTTCTAATTTTATTCAAGTAAATCTTGGTTTTATGAATTGACCCTAGTGAAGTGCCTCCAGTGGTGTTTATGCTTGTTTGCCACTGCTATCCAGCACATCCTAACCTTCTCCATTAGGCCTGATATGTATTTCATTCCATCTCCTTCTTGTCAGGGCGGCACCTAAACAGTTCCTGCTAAATCTTGTCCTTCCAGAAAGGAGGATGTCTGGACTGCTGTGAGCAACAATTCTCTCACCCTGGGAAGCTGAATCACATTTCTTGGAATCAGCTTTTTGTCTTTTCTTTGCCTGTGCATTTACTCAGGGGTGTGACATTGCTGTCCTTTTGTGAACGCTCATCTAAGCGTGTCTCCCTTCTGATACATTTATGCCTTGTCTGTCCGAAGTCCCAACAGGGCACACTGTTGAAATAACACTGCCCTTAACACTGTCTTTTGAAACTGTGTCATCACTTTCCAGTTGCCTTAGGATATAAAGGAACATGGAAACTGTTCTTCAATTCTTTCCTGTTGCCCAGTGCTACGAGACTAAAACCAATCTGTTGAGTCAGCAAGTTTTTCAGCAAATTGTGCACTTGCCTTGACTAGGAAATAACTATAGTTCAGACTAAAGGAAATAGCTTTTATTCTTCTGCCACTGGAAAGAACTCTCCTCAGTTCCAGGAGATTCCTCCTTACCATTAGTCATGGTGGACTTGAAATACCCTGTCGTCATATGAGCTTGGTTCAGCATGGGGACCTTTCGTCTCCACTTGCACCTCCCTGCAGAAGTGAGGGTCCCTGTGGCTTCCAAGGTGAGAAGGCTGCTGGCTGCCCCGGACCACCATGTCACTAGGTAGTCATCCACCCCGGGTGCTGGGCTCCTGGGCCTTCCTCTGAGCCATAGGCTCCTTGGCACTTGACAGGATGCATAGCTTTTCAAAAAATAAAATTAACTTGCATGGGAAACATGGGGGGTGCATTCCCTTGAATCTGAAATGGTCAGGTTTGAACTAGCTTTACTTTCTTTACACTAACGTGCAAAGAATGAACAGTTTCTCAGGAAAAATGTTAAATCTTTGAGTAATGTGATTAAACCCAGATTGGTGTAAAGCTAGAACGCTATTATTAAACTCATTGTTTGGTGTTACTTTGTGTGTTTTTAGTGTGGATTTTGACCCCATCACTGTCATAGCCAAATGCAGACAGCAGGAGAGAGACACTTATTGCAGCTTTGAAAATAAAGCTGAGAGGCAGCAGCCAGCGCCAGGGCAAGGACACTGAAACCAGGAACGCGCTGCGCAGGCAGTTCTGCTGTGCGGTGAGAACAGCCCCTCACTGCTGCAGACCACGGTCACCCCAGCTTGCCCAGATCAGCAGCTGAGAGTTGCACAACAAGTTCTATTAGGGCAGCTACCTGCAAACAAACAAACAAACAAACAAACAAAGCAAGACCAATGTCACAAGAATTGATGGTGAAACTTACTGGTACATAGATATATGTAAAACAGTAAGAGTGCCCTTGTCTGATAGCTTTTGTCAGGCAGTTATGTAATGCCATACTGGAGAATGTTTGCAGGTGATTTTTAAATGAAACCACTGACAGAGAGAGATGATATATTTTAACCTCTTATGAAATTGTTCAGTTTTGAGATGACATTAGGTCATCTCTTTACCTCATAAGGTATCAGTCTAAACAGAATATGTTTTGACCTTTGGGATAAGGTCACTTTAGATAGCTTATGTTTAAAATTATTAAGGTCAAAGCAGCTCAATGAACTGTTTCACATGGACTGCCACTTTTTCTTCTCTCTCCCCCCCAAAATATATGGGTTAAACAGTCTGTGACACTGTCAGTTTACTCAGGCTATCTGCTCCTTGGCTATCTGTGGCTGCTTTGCCGATAGCCACCAGTGATTCGCACTGCGGCTCACGGAAAGATGAAAACTCAGGTGTATGTTAAAGTATAGACTAAGATACCACTTGCCAATCTTTTACCTAAAAATTGTTTAAATTGGCTTAATTTTAATTCACTGTGCCCTCTACTTCCTTTTCCAGTTTAAAAGGAACTTCTGCATATTGGCTAGAGACTACTTAATCCCTTTGCATAGTTTAGAGAAAAATTAATCCAAACTGTTATTGTACTTAATACTATATGTCACCATCTCTTGGGGCAAGAATTCTCATAGTTAATATCTCTCAGTCTCTGTGATCCATACAAACACAGAAAAGCCATAAAATAAATAATATACTTTGAACGTTTTTCTGCATAGTTTTCTTGATCCTTTTAACATTTCCTCTCAGAACACAGCTGGACTTTCTCTACATATATCCAAATCAGAGGAGATTTAATTGACTTTATGAGAAAACTAGAAGAGCTCAACTACAGAAAATTTCTGGATTTCTCTATTTTCTGGATAAATATTTAAGTGAATGTAATCCTAGCTAAATACTTGTGCCAAAAGCATTACAGCTGCTGTTGCTCTCTACTGGGTTTCTTAACGGATGATAGCAGTACTAACTGTAGCTTCTCCTTTGACACATTGACTGTGAATTTAAAATATTTTCAGATAAATTATGCCTGTTTCAGCTGACCTCTCTGTTTAATCCCATTCTACCTGGAAAACAGACACATCAAGTCTGAGCTACCTGCAACTTTGAATATTTGTGAGAACATAGTATTTGCATTTCAAGAACCCTCATTTGTAACCTTGGCATGAACCACAAGATCTGCTATCCCAGTAAAGTATCTTTTCTCCAATGGCCTGGCCCCATCAACTACTGATCTGCTTCCACCTCCACTCAGGTGCAAACGTATGAGCACCAATTCCTCATCATACCTGTCCGTGTTATAGTTATATATTACATAACCTGTGTTATAACTGAGTAAATTAAAGTCCAGTGTCTGCAGCTGTATTTGCTGTGTGCTTATGGCTACACTCGAGTAAAGGGAGTGTGCTGTGCAGCACTCACTGCTGCTGTGAAGGACTCTGTCACTCAAGTTGCTTCATTCTCTTCACATGACCAGATCTAAGTGTTCATGTACAATCATAAAACAGCAAACTATAAACCAGTATATAGAACAAATAAAGTGAAATCCCCCTGCCTGTATTCATTTGAACAGCATCTGACATTGCAAATAGTCCTGTCGATTTTAATGAGATTTTTCATACAGCAGGATGCAGCTAATGACATGGAAAGAG
>NW_010585831.1:704769-731677 GCF_000705375.1 Tinamus guttatus | reverse complement strand
CGAAACTGAAGCATCAAAAGCTCCACAGGAACTGAAGGAAAAATTTCTTGAGAGTGAGGGTGACAGAGCCCTGGAACAGGCTGCCCAGAGAGGTTGTGGAGTCTCCTCTGGAGATTTTCAAAACCCGCTTGAATGCAGTCCTGTGCCACGTGCTCCAGGTGACCCTGCGTGTGCAGGGGGGTTGGGCTAGATGATCTCTAGAGGTCCCTTCCAACCTTAAGCATTCTACGATATTATGATTTGTACTATTGCTCAGATTCACCCATGCGTTTTCATAATTTGTCTGTCTTGTTAAGTCATTTATAATGTTATGGTTGGAGAGAACTGGGATAGTTGTACCCTTTCATCTTTTCAGTCAACTTGTCAAGCTGAACAAGATCTCTGCAGCCACACAGTAGAATTGCTAGTAAAAATCTTGCATGAATGTGAAACCATCTGTGGTAGAATATGTCTGACACAACTTGTAGAAAAGCACTTCTACAACAACAGTTATTTTTCTTTTAACAGGCAGTCTATCATAATTTGAAGCCTGCTGCATTGCAACAGCAGCTTCAGAGCATTCACCTGGATGAAGACAAAGCAGAAGCATTTGCCAGTGCATGGGCAGCTGCAGGCCAAGATACAATTGAAAAGTTCAGGCAGAGGGTTTTGACTCCTCAGAAGGTAATTTTTCGTTGTTGTTCTAAAAGAAGCTAAATCTGTTTAGCTCTGTTTTAAAGCAAGGACTGTGAGTTAAGATGCAAACTTCATGGCGGGTCAAGGGAAAAAAAAATTGAAAAAGAATACCTAGTGGATCATGGATAGATGGAATCAGAGGCATTTAAGTTCTGTTTTCTTGAAGAGGTGTTCTGTGTTAGCTGACTATTGTAACTGTTGGATCTTGACTCTTGGCCAATGCAAAGAAACATAGTGTCAGTATCATTTGTAGGTGTTTGTGAATGTGCTATGCAGTAGGGCAAAGCTAAAATGTGCATATGGACAGTGGCGGTTTTGGCTCATGGATTCTCTCTAATTAAAGTGTGTATCAACTCCTATGTTTTAAAATGTTGTAATCTGATTGAATAGTGCATTTTGTAAGATATCTTAGGAAAACTTTTCTACTGTTGCATAGTCTCTTTCCTTATGTGCTTGTTAACAGTTAAAATTCTGTTTTAATGTAAGTCTGGATGGTTAATACTGAACAGTGTTAGTATTCATTCAATTAGTATTCATTCCTTTATGTTCATTCATGTTCATTATCATAATTTTGAACTTGAACAGCCTTAATTTTCTTTTTTGGTTTGTTTAAAAAAAAGTTATAAAAACACTCTTAATATTAGTTTGCAGTTTAGTGAAGAAAATTGAAATCCAGGAGAGCTTTTCCTTGTCCAAGCAATTAAATCCACAGAACAAACGGCTAAACTTACCTCACATGGTACCTAAACAGAGAATGTTAAATAAAATATCACCTATATTAGGAGCCTGAAAGTTTTCCCTCCCTTTCCCCATTTTTTTATGTATTGTGTAAATGACCGCATGATCCTTCCATGCCCTGAATATGTCTAAAATTGGATTCACACTGATGCCTTTTTTCTTTCCTTTTTTTTTTTTTTTTTAATTCCTGTCAGGGGCATGTCTTGGATTTTTTTTTTTTTTAACAATTCAAAATTAGGAATATAGGTTGTTCCTATATTAGATCAGAAAATCTGTTCCTTGTGTATCTTGCTTTTGGCCTGTGCCATAGGCCATAACTCTAATTGTTTGAGAGCAATTTCTGTTTTACCTCGTTGCTTGAAAACCTCCTTCTACCCTAAAAACTGGCTATTTGTCACTCGTGAAATATTCAGTGAACCAGAAGGTTTCCATCTATATACATACCTGACTTTTGTTTTTAACCAGTTGAGTGAAACTATCATGAAAAGATATGCATTCATGTATATGTATATATTTGCATATGAATATATATATGTTTTGATCTTTTTGATTTTTTTTTTAATGGATATCCCTTTTTATTATGGGAAAAGGTAGAGAAGAAATAGTGGTTTGCAGTGTCGCTTGAGTTGGTTAAACTGTCCTTTCTTTGTGTCCATTCTTGTTTTCTTTCTAAGCTGCACAGTAGGTGATTCCTCCCTCTTTCGTCCTATGCAAGTCTCTTCTGCTTGTAATCTTTCGTATTATCTGTCTCTTCTGTATCTTGCTATGCTTTTGAAGAAGCTAATGTGAATACGATATGACATGTGCTTCCCTGGAATATTAATGTTTTATGCAGGGGCTTTGTAATATATATATTTTTGTGTGCTTTTTTTTTTTTTTTAAAAAAATGTGTCACTCTACATCTAGCGGGGCCTTTTGCTGACCTGTCCAAGTGGTGTGCAGGATGACATAAATGATTTAGAATTCGCAGTGTTATATGAATATTTCATGGTTTTCCTCTCTACATTTTAGTGTACACTTACGAACTCTGAATTTTGTTTGCAAAGACTTTAGTGGGAGCGTGCATGGGGTTGTTCATCTGGATCTGGCTGTGTGGTCAGTATTACTGAGATCCTACTAGCTCTTCTCCAGCATGAAAAGGAGAAGGACGTAGAAGACATAATGCAACCAAGAAAGATCACATTGGAATTTTATTATCTTTCCAAACTACTTTGTTAAAATACAAGTGGCAAAACAACTGATCTCACCTAGCATCCGTTACTTAAAAGTACAGTATTAAGAGAAGTAGCTAGTAAATAAATCCCTTGCCTGTAGCATAGATGTGAACAGATCAGGCATTGATTTGTCTTTCATTTGAGTTTTAAGACAACATAAAATGTTAGACCATTTCATTTCTCATGCCAGAGTCTATGGGTCTTTTAGATATTCCACACATGAAGGGTGTATTGTTGAACATTACATAAAGATGTTACATTGGGTTTTTGATTTAGCAGAGTGATACAGCAATGTGCTGAAATTGAAATGCAGGTATAAATTACATGTAGGAGAATACAGTAATTGAAATACAGTATCAAATTCTACGACCTGTTCACCATCATGATGCGAGACATCCCCAAGTCACCACGAAGGAATACGAGAGTAGAAACCAGCTCAAGCCCATCACTTTCTTCAAAGTTCTTTTGTTAGTTGTGCAGTTTTTAAGCTTTGAATTGTCCTGAGCCACCTATGCAGTCTCCCCTATGCTGGTCTGGATAACACTGGGAGACGTATCTCATCTCTGCTGTTTTGATGAACAAGCATTAGAAAAAGCATTTACTCTCGTTGATTCACTCCACTAGAATGCAGTCAGTTGATCCACTCAGCTGGCCTAGTTATCCATGTAAAACAAAGGCCATCTTCCTGTCCCTCTTTCATGTTGAAATAAAGTCAATTTTCTTTGTAACAGCTGTTATAAGTCATAACCTATATTAATACCTGAGCTTCATGAGCACCACCTTGTCCATCTCTTCTAAGCTGTGTTGTGTTATAGGCGTTTGCTGCTGCGTCACACTGTTTTGCGCTCCAAATGTGGGATACTGAAGGAAGAACTGAAAAATTATTAATTCATGGTCAAAACTAACTGACTGTCCAGGATCATTAATTGATAGTATTATTTATTGATTTGGTTCACCACTGTTTAGGGGAAATGGGCCACTGCATCCAGTGGCCTGCAGCAATGCTTAAATTTGGACATCACTTATTATTAGGGGAAGTAATTTCTTGCAGATATTTCATTTGCGTCTACCTGTTTGTTGTGTTCCTCTTAGATCAGATTCCCTTCTTGCTTGTAAATCACAGTTTGTATGAAAGCTGCTGTTTTAAAATCTGGGTATTTAAACTGTGTGCAGTAGATATAGGTGGCCAGTGTATTGGTATTGCCCAATAGCTTTGTTGGGGTGAAGAAGCAACCTGAATGCCAGTGCTACAGAACTGGTACTTCCAAGAGTACTGACTGAATGAAGAATGCCGATTTTTCTGTGGCATATTGATTGCTAAAGCTGCCTGTTAAAAACGTTTTTTTTCTTTTCTAAACTTAAATCTTTAAATTTTATTGCTACTGAGTTGGCCATGAGGTTGTTGTCTCAGGAGAGATGAATAAAAAACATGTAGTAAATTTAAGGCTGCTTTTACTAGTGTTTATTTTCCCATTCCTCATTTTTCTTTATTGAGGTATACTCAGTCTTCAGCTGTCCAGGGTTTTTAATTCTGTATCTTCTGCTGTTGTATTGGTTCTTTGAGTCTTTATTTGTATCCTGTTATTATATCATTTCTACATTATAATAGAATCAGTTAGTTAAAAGGAGGATATTTCTTTGTTCCTCTGCAAAGCAAAGCCATCTTTTCCGTAGAGTTCTCTCTGAATTCCCATGTTTTTTTTCCACTGATCTTTTTTTTTAGAACTGTTAGTTTAAAAAAAAAAAATCACTTGTGCTCTGTAAAAGGATTTTGGTGACTGATGTAAATCTGCCTTTTGAAAGGGCAGTCAAGCCAAATTCCTCACAGACTTCTTGGACTGGAAAAATATTCATATTGTCTTTAAAATATATTTAATTAAAAGAAGATCCGGTTCTGTGTTGCCAGGCAAGAGAGGCAAGGGAAGTTTTTTATAGCATTTGTGCAGTGTTACTTAATATAATGATGTGTGGGAATGCAACTAGTGAAATTACATACCTAAAGCTCTTGACAGAACTGTCAATTCTGTATCTTGTCTGGCTGTTTGAACTCATATGGGAAAAATTCTAAAGGTAGTTATCTCAGAAATTGGTCTTCTTGCTGAGGGGTATATATGCAATGTGAATATACTAAATTCCCTGGTGCTAAACTGTGGCAAATCAATAGAAATTCTTCTCTGAAGCATTTTGAAGTTGTTATGATGAGAAAAGAACAGGGGCACTATATACGTAAATACTTACTTATTTGGAAAAATTCTGGTATCAAGAGAAATACGTGGGTGATATTCCTCCTTATTTTAGAAAGAGAAAACAAACATCTTTCAGATTCTTGTTTGAATTTTTATTTGTCATTCATATGGTGACTAACAGGCAACAAGGACAGTGTCTTCTCTGCAGGTGTTGTCACTGTGAACTGTGAACCAGCTTTCATTATCTGGTGCCCTCACACATTCTGGCAAAGAGAAAATGAATCATTGGAAATGTATTAAAGATGTATTCAGTATGTTTTATACATACAGGGATTTATTTTAATAGATAGCTGCAGCATGACCAAATCTGCTTAATCTACCACACAGCAAACTTTACGTTAGTAGCTATTTTAATCATTTACAGTTATTAGGGACAGCTTCAGTATCCTCTAAAAATTCTTATTTTGATTTACTGACTTTTTTACTTATTTTTTTTTCTATCCTTCTTTCTCCTAAGAATTGTAAGTGATAAAGGCTAAGAAGTTATGCTTCAAACGTGTTTTTAAACATCTGAAACCTTTGCTTAGTTTCAGCAGGTAAAATAACAGAATTTAAGGTTTGAAAGGAGTCCAGTGCTTCTCTTGTCCAATTCCGGTACAACACAAACCATGATTTTTTCCTTAACATATAAAACAGCATTTGAAATGGGGGCCAGTTGTAATGTCAAGGCATTTCTGCTATGACAAGGGTGTTTTAAATTTGCCTGATGCCATCTTACAATCATTGGAACTTGTTATACATTTTCTACTTGATGAAAGAGCCAAAGAACTATTAGAAATCTTTTCAGTGTTACTGCTTATGGACTGGTGCATATTTTCACTTCATTTTATTTGTCGCCCTGTGCCCATAAGTTTCTCAGGTAGAGCTAAAATAAAACAATACATTATCTTTTACGCTAAGTGACTCTCTAAATATACTAGAGTATTGGAAACTTAAATATTGATTCCAATATTTGCCATATATTCCTGTACTATTTGCTATCAAGCAGGTTACTTTTCATTTAAAATACTTATAAAAATATTCCAGCAACTAAAAATAGGGAAACATATTTTGAAGCTTAGCACTAGATTTCTGTATCAAACCCATGCCATTTTTTTTTCTCTTTTGAAATACACTGGAACTTTTTAGCATGTTGCTATTTCTTATTTCTTTTTTTAAAATCAAAGATTTAAAAAATGTGCAGAGCAAACCTGTGACCTGAAGGTTGAATATGGGTGGGATTTATGGAGAACTGGAATTTGGTGGGTAGTGTGGTCAGGAGTACAGGCCAGATGGTTGGGAAGAAGATGGTGAGTGGACAAGGGAGATGGATCTACTGGAATGATGGAACTTGAGTCCAAGGTAAGGAGCTAGGGAGAGATGCAGAAGTGCTTCACACTACTGAAAACTACTTTTGAAAGCAGTATTGGGTATTTTGGAGTCAGATATTCAATTTGTACAGTTTGGAGATAGTTTCTCAATAATAAGGAGGAACAAAAATGGTGAATAATGTTATACAGCACCTTTGTAGGCTCTAGTCGTCATTTTTCTATACAGATATTGTGTTACGTTTTTTTTTTTTTTTTTTCTTTCAATGTGCAGCCACTTCCCAAAAGATGACTTGGGTATATGAGAACTGTCTGTTTGTTTGTTTGTGTTCTTTCTGCAGACTAGTGGGAAAAGGTCAGTTTTATCAGGGTGCTTCAGCAGAGAAAGATCCACTGGAGTATGACAGCTTTGCAAATCTGTATACATATTTGATGGTAATTATGTCTCTGAGGGTATATAGGTTCTAAGTGGGTATTACTAGAGTTCTAAGTACTGCTTATTCCTAGAAGCACCTTATATAGAAGCTGGCCATCTCTGAGCAGATCATCACTTAAGTGTCTTGGAAAATAATAATCAGTCAAGTTTCCAAGATGATTTAGGTATCTTTGGTAAAAAGTTGAAATTGCTATATGTGTTTTTAAAAATTGTCTGTTTTCCAGAATACCCACATGATTTCCTCTCCCCAAGTCTTTGGATTTTGGTTTTATTTTTCCTTTTGTCGCTGCTGCTTATATAAATTAAAATAGTTCACCTCAGTTCAACTTCTGCTAAGAATTTACTCAGTTCTAGAGCCTTTCTTCCAGATGCAACGCAATGCCACACGTTCCAAACTTCCAGCAAGACTCACAAATTCAGAAGAAAAAAAGAAGCACTGTGTATAACGCCAGCCACAAATCCCAACCCAACATGATGCAATAAAATACTATAAAGTGGCTCTTGACTGTATGCCACCGTTTGGCCCATGAGGATTTCTGAAGAACTGTCCTGTGAACAGTAGATTCTAGGCCATTCCCCTAAATAAACGAGGTGACGTATTGTATTAGCGTGGGCAGACAAATGATATTAATATTACCTAGCTTGTAAATAAATCAGAAATATTTTTGAGTTTTAAGAATAATCCAGAAACTTTAACGAACTGTTACCTGCTGGAATGCAGAAGGGCAGAAGAAAACATAATTGCCATCATTGCCCTCCTGGTTTGTGTTTGTTGGTGTTGTGCTTTTCTTTCTGCCTTTCAAGCAGTAGTGATTAGTTGAAAAATTAAACACAAAGATGGGTTGTTTTGAGTTCTCAGTAGAGAGGCTGAAACGTAAAATTGGCATATAAAAATTCAGTAATCTGTTAGAAGGATGTAAATACTCTGTGGAAAGGGTATAATTTCTTGCTGTGAAAAGCCAGCTGTTTCACTGCAGACTTCCTTTTCCATGGAACTGTTGTTACATTGAGGCCTGCTTTAGAAAACAAACAGACACAAAAGCCCTGCAATATCCAGACATGTTTGACTGAGTTTTCTTCGAAGATTTTCATGCCAACTAAATACAAGTCAGTAGCAGTAACTAGGAATAGACATTGCGTTTACGCCAGTCATCTACCCTCCCCATATCCAGTGATAGAGGTTCATATCTATAGGAAACTAAGCTCACTCGTTTTAGGAAACAGGAAAAAAATCCTTCTTGATAACAAAACAAATGAACGAACAAAAAATCAGTAACTTGAGATAATTCTTTTTAAAAATGTTCACCTCTTCCCGTTTTAACATTTGTTTGCAGTATTGAGCGCTCCGCTTTTATCTTGGTGGTATCTCCTTTGCACTAACCTTGTTTTTTTAAACAAATTGGGAGAGCTCTTTGATAAGTTAGCTGTCAAGACACGTTTTCTTGTGTATTCTTTGCTTCTTGTGTAAACTATCTTCAGGTATCATTATTGTGTTTGGCAAAAATGCCATTATCATTACTTCTGATTTTTTTTTTCCCCCAATTCTGAACGGGCTGAAGGAGAGCAGAGCCGGGACTGTAGGCTGGACAGTTGAGAGCAGCCTTCGTGTAACAGCTTCCATGCTGTCGTCTAGTTTTGTGTCACTGTGATTACACAGGTCTCAAGTTACAGTGGTGCACTATAGACCACTGTTTTGGTTAACGTACGATGCACCTCTGTCACCCATACCAGGCTGGTGGTTAGATTATTACTTGCATATCTAGGTGTTCGGATACTCTCTGCAGATGGAGGATGTGTTCAAAATTATGCGTGAAAGCAGCTACTATTTAGTATATACCTTGGCTAGTTTGATTGTTGAAACATGAGGGGAAGAACCCCCAAACTTCCAATATGCCAGAGTTCTGGATGATTTTCTTTTACTACAAAGAAATAAATGCTTCCCTTCCAGTGCAGGAGGAGTTATGAGAGTTGAACACTCATGTCCTTGTATTCATAAAGATATTTGACTAGAACAGCTAAAATAAACGTCTTGTAATTGGGGGAAAAATAGACTTGAGTGATTGCTCTTTTCCAGGTGATTTATTTCCTCCAAGTCTTTTGTTAGTTGAAAAATATTTAAGAACCTGTTGTGTCAGTGTGATATGTGCTATTATAATCATATGAGAAAGGGATTCGCTTAAGGCATCTTTCATATCACATTATCTCTCACTTGTGTTCATACCAGCTACATTGACAGTAATGCTCCTGATGTCTTAAATTGTATAAACAACAATTTCAGATTCTTCTAGGAATTTTTTTCACTGTTATAGTTGGGCTATAGTATTCCTCTCAAATTAGAGGTAAAATAGCTGATATGGGCTTAGGTTCTAGTTTAAAACAAAGTGTGTGTTTTAGTTTGTTAATATGTGATTTAATTTTTTTTTCACCTATGACTGTTGCTTTAGGGAACAGAATACGTTTGTTTTTTAGAGTACCTGTGGCAAAAGACCTGGGTTATTCAACTTGCTATTAAAGTAAGCTGACGTATCATATAGTGCACGTTCTCAGTGTTCAGCCTCTATCTTTAAAATAGAGCCTGTGTACCAGTGTACTAATTTCTGTCTTGAGGCAACCTTCTTAGTTTGCTTTTCTGAAATAGTTTGGTGGCCTTCTGTCTTTTCCATAGCAGACTGGTAGCTTTTGTGATACCTGTAAACAATAAGTCAACAAAGTTTTTCTTGGCATTCTATTTCTATTATATAGTTATTTAAAAAGCTCGCAAAAATGAAGTCAATTATATAGCTTTAGGTTGTCTTCAAATTAATGTCTGCCTATCTGTGAAGGAAAGTAATTAGAAGCGCAATTAAATTACCTTAAAATGGTTCCTCTGATGGTAGTTAGAGAGTTGGATGTTGTTTCTCTGCTGTATAAATGAAAACAGCATTTTATGACTGTTCATGTTCATCAAGTCCTCTAGCACCACTAATACAAGAAGTACTGAAAGTAGTCTCAGATCTATGCCAAGATTTGCATTTTTTGAAAATAGATCGTGTCCCTCTCAAATTTTACTCAAATTAGCATTTGTCTCACTACAGCCCAATTTGGCAAGATTGATAATCTCATTTTGATCTAGATCAATAAGATTTAGTATCATATATTGTAATTTCCTAAGTAGATTTCTCATGTTTTACATATCTGAATAGTTGCATCAGTGTGACCTGTTTATTATAAAGAACGCTCCTGATGGCTTCTAATTCTGACTTTGGGTCACAAACTCTCTTTTCTTTAAATTTCTTACCAAGCTATTCTATGTTAAACTTTAGCAGTTCCTTAGTAACTTCAGAGTAATGAAAACCTTTTCCTTCCTAAAAAGGAATTTTTTATTTACTTGTTTTAAAACAAGAAAGCAAACAGACAAGCCAAACACAGCATACAATGGAAGGATTCCCTTTCATGTAGCAAAAAAAAAATGAAGCTCAAAGTAGATCTTCCAAATAGCATCAAAATTATCTCAAAAATTAGGTTATGATATATTTGTTTTTCAAAGATTACCAAGTGTAATATAAGGAGCCCTTTGGCAATATTGAAAATAGTAGTAATAGTAATCTACATTAAATGAGATGCTTGCATGCACTAAGTGTTTCTTGCCCATGGTGGACTTTTCTAGGCTTTTTTTTCCTCCCCCCACCCAGACACTTAACATGGCAGAACACTGCTATTAATTTAGAATTACTTCTATGTTCCCCATACCATTGTTAACAAGATTTCAGTTCAGAGACCTGTTTTTTTTCTTTAAGGTTAAATTCTAAATTTAAGAGTTTTTTTTTTTTTGTAGTTCTCTGCTATATAGTGAGGAACATATTTATTTCTCTCGGTAGAAACGTATATGATTATTTATCTGAAATCCAGTAATGGATAAGTGAAGATCTTCGTAATCTTTCCTGTAGCTGGTTAATTTATAACTACTTGTTGAATTGTGTTACGTCTGTAAAACTGAATAACTGCATTTGCGCATGTGTCCTGAATCGTATCAAGATTCTTTTAGTCTTGAATTAACTAAAACCCACTATATTCTATAATGGTTACATGTAGAGAAATGAAATACATAATATTTTGATTCTGTTCGGGGGAAGCTAGTTGCACTGGAAGCAGCAAGTTTTGTCAAGGGAATGGAGCTCAGGAATCTGAGTGAAATAACTACAGTTTTATCATACATTAGAGATATGAAGTGATTGGTTGTTCCATAACTGTATCTCTGGCTGTTGTAAAAACTATGATTGTGTTGATTTTATATATTAAAGCAGTGTTCCCATAGTGTGTTCTTACTGGTTCAAGTGTTCATTGTGACTCCTGATTCTTTCTGAGATCACTATTTTTAGCACTTTTCATCAAAGATATGCCAAATCATGGATGACCCATGGAGGAAAAGGAGTAGTTTCAATGTTACTTTGTCATTCTGCTTGCATTACACTAAGTAGTAGGCTGTTTTTGCTGTATTGGTGAGTTTTCAGGGAATTAGCACTGATTTTTGGTATTTCCTTTAATTATTTTTTATGATATTGGATGACTGTCTGAAAGCTTCAGCTTCTGGAAGCACATAAATTATATTAAACTTTCAGTTTTCCATTAAAAATTAAAAGCAAGCTTCTAGCCCTTGTGGCCCTAGAGAGAGATGGTAAATGTCATCTCCCTATATCTCATAGACCCATATTTGAAAAATAGCACCTCTTGCCCTGCTTCAGCACCTCCTAGCACTTAAAAACCCTTTACTCTTTTTTTTTGCTTGGCTGGAGTTGATAGCACTGGGGCAGACAGTTTAGCTGTTCATGTATTTTCTGAAATTCTGCTTCCACTTTCTATTTTCTCAGTTTTCTCAATGTTCCTATTTTACTTTCTTTTACAGGAAAGCTTAATTTTACAGATCAGATATGTTTTCTTTTCCCACTCTCAGTTTCTTGGTGGCTTTGGTTCTGTTCTGTGCCCTCGGGTTGTGGCCTTGCTATGTTTCTCTCCTGGACCTTGAGTCCTCCTTCACAGTCAAAGCTGCAGTCCATCCTTTCTGGTGGATTCCAGTGCACTGATAACTGTATGGTTAATGTAACAGCATGTTAAACACAAAGCACATTAAGTGGTGAGAGAAACAGTGAATTTCGTGGGTGTTATTCTGTGGTGTGTGAAGTCCTCTTTGGGTGAGAGACCTGGCGTGAAGTTCATGTCAGATACGCTGTGCAGAGATTGGATTTCACACAAAGCTTCCCCTGTTTTAGTTGCCCTGGGTCAGTTGTTGTAGTGCTCGTGGGACAAACCTGGAGGATTTTCATGCCTACTTATTACTGGTTTTAGTTAACATCTACATTTTTTTTCCTCTTCTTGTTTCCCAGCATGCCCAACCCACCTGTTTAAGAGAAAAAATACAATACTGAGATTAAATAATTGTCAGAGATACCAGTGAGAAGTTGCAGAGCTAGAGAGTGCGTATTCAACTACACTTGTCACTTCAGTGACAGGGTAGCTTTCCTCCATGTTGCTCTCGCATTTCTAAACTGCTGATAAGAAATTGTAAAAAGAAAGTAATGGTCTACAGTAATGAAAAGTATGACTTTATTTTTGTGCTCGTTCTAGAGAAACGCTATCTTCTCCTCCCAGTAAATGCTTTTCACATAAATGTGAGTGTTATCGCAAGTTCTGGTACCATAAAAACTCTTCCTGTCGTTTTGTTTTCTATGACCTATGTTGTATCAGAAGTGGAAATAATGTAATAGTCCTTTAACTAGTAATAATTTAACAGTCCTCATATCTTCTGGAAAAACCGAGCCCTTAAATATGTACCACTTCATGGCTACCAAATACAGTGCACTGACAGAAACACTCAGAAAAGGTTAATTGGTATTTCAGAATGTTGAGTGTCCTCTAAGTAAACACGGCTGCGGCCAGACATATGTTCTAGCTTCCTTTCACGAGAAGTAATAGGCAGACAATTCTGAAGCCTTGGGCAGCAAACTTCATGTTCATCAAAAC
Source organism: Tinamus guttatus (assembly GCF_000705375.1). Next base: position 719,064 of record NW_010585831.1, on the reverse strand, counting down.
TTGTTCCCATATGGCTATATTTAAACCAGAAAGGCAAATGAATCGTATAGAAAAAAAACAGAGTAATTTTAAGGAAAAGCAATGTAAAAAGAGAATTATGGCTGCTATTCAGTTACAAATGTGTATCACTGTTCAACCATATATATTGTTTGTTCTGAGTGATATTCCTTGATAGATAGGAGTTAAAAGTGAACCAGAAGCCATAAATTTGAATCTTCTCCCTTTTGATGTTCGTGTTATGCACGGTGCAGTGTTTATCAACTACAGCAAAACCTTGGAAGTCGTCTGTCTTCCTAGGATGTTGCTTTTCTTGCTGCTGGCATTATTTTATAATCCTGGATAAGATGCTGGTCTCTCTAACTCTTAGAGACAGACACGGTGTCAGCCCTGTCTGCACTTGGCCACGCTCACTATCCCTCTTGCTGGCTGATAGATCACGACACATATTTTTCCTGGTCGTATACCTGATCACAGAACGTACAGTGTTTGTTATATAACTGGTGTATTATGTATGCAGTACACAGTGTATCCAAGATATCATATATAAATGGTACAGTTGCATATAAACGATACAGTTTTAATGTATTTGCTAAGCTTTGGCTTTGAGATGGGCCCGTGTAAGATATTTATCATTATTCACCACTGGTCCAGTCCTTCATCCAGAGATTACTGTCCATGTAGGAAGGAGCTTAAGTGCTGGCTTCCCTGCTCTTCTTCTCACAGCCCGGCATCTCTGGGGTTGCTTTTGCTGCTGCCGATTTTAATGGAATTGTTATACTGTGAGGTGTTTTAACTGATCGGTGGCACACTTCGTTTTGCTGTCAGCTGCAGTATTCACCAACAGAGGGTGAGCATTAATTAAAATTTTATGTGCAAATTAACTTGCTACATGGTAAGACTTGAGATTTCTCCTGTTTTTCACTTGAGAAAGATAGGTGGGTTAGTTCCTGAAAGACTTGTAGTACTGGTCTCATATACTCTTTCGTGTGTGAGGCATAGCTTGATCATGTTTGAATATATTTTTAGTTTCATCATTAAAAAGCAGTTAGAGATTTTTTTGTTGTTGTCTTTTGTTGGAAATGAGCAAATTCTGTTGTTTGAATGCTCGGCTATTTTTTGACTTTCCAGGAGTAAGAATTTAAAAAGCAGTTCAGAATTATTTTTGGCATTAACAGTCCACATATGGTAGAACATACCTTACATAGATCCATTGAGTAATAAGTTACCATGCATTATGCTTTTTTTCCCTAAACGAAGCAGGTAATAAAAGTAGATGCCTCAAGCTTACCCATCCTCTTTTGCTTACAGGGAAATCCACCTTATTTGGGATCTTAATTTTGTTCTGTACATTGGTTTCAGAAGATCTGAAGAATTTTAAGTAAGTCATCATATCAGGTGGTTGCAGGCACTTTAAACTGTTAAATTTATTTGCAGGTAAAAGTCAGTGGAGTTGACGAGAATTTGCAGAATACATATGGTATGAAAATGTTTAACATTTGTGTGCAAGACCCGCTTGGACGCCACCCTGTGCCACATGCTGTAGGTGACCTTGCGTGAGCAGGAGGTTGGACGAGATCTATTTCTAAAGGTCCCTTCCAAACTTAAGGGTTCTGTGATTCTTTGTGTAGTGCGACAACGTTTGCTGTTACAGACCATTCATGAACATTTAAAGTTGATCTACCCAGAGCTTCTGTAGTGCCTGATTACTTCTAACCACATCTAAACTTGTGTTTTGTAGCTTGAAACAATTGGATGGCAGCTTAATCTTCAAATGGCTGAGTCCATGCAAGCAAAGCTAAAATCTCCTCGAGCTGTGCTAGAGCTGGGAGTGAGCAATGAGGATTCGAAGGTATGAAATGCATGTCTGTTGGATGCTCATGGCCTTATGTAAAGTTTTCAGGCAGCAGTTGAAAATCTTGGTCATTGCAAGTATCACATTTTTTCATATTTCTGCTTTACAAAACTATGAAACAACTAGTTAATCGAAACTGTGAAATTCTGATGTACTATCATACATGCTAAGTTGGCTGGAGGTTGTAAACTGTGTTGCCAGCTCTTTGGGCAATGAGGTAATGGAGAGACAGGAATGGAGTCATGGAAATACGCTTATTTTATGTTTCTAAAATATCTGTATAGTGCATACCTTGTGATTAGTGCTTGTTAAATGCCTAGTTCCTTGCTGCTTTCTACCATGTATATGGTTATATTACTCATCACTTGAAACTTTTCTGTGCTAATGATGTGTGTGTGTGTGTGTATATATATAGTGTGTACGCATATATATGTATATATCTGTATCTATATATGAAAGATGATGTAGTATGCAAGGGCATGGAAAGCGAATAGTTTGGAGATTTTTCTAAAATCTCCAAATCTACAAACTGAAGTCTTATATTCAAGCATTTTAGTGACTGGTGGTGTTTCAGTGCCAAGCACCGCTTTGAAGATCTTTATTCATATAAGCTGTATCTTGTTTTAGTTAGCATGTTTTAAATTAAATACATGAATGACTCTTCACCTTATCTTGCTAATGGAAATTGGAAAGTCTTATCCTCTGCAGTGTCTCTAATGTTTATCAATGAAACAGTCAATGTAAAAGAATTGAGGAAAAAAATTGATCCGGGACTCAATTCTGGTTTCACATTGCATTTAAATCTTAGTAATTGTACAAATGTGAGTAGAATTTATGATTTCCAGAAGATTAAGAGAATATAGGGCTTTGTTGTGCTTCATATCAGGACCTGCAATAGAGTTATTTTTTAGCAGTTCACTGCAAGTTGTTTCTGAAACACATATGCAGGAATCTCATAGTATTTTATGTGCTAGTTGCATTAAGAAGCACAGCATACTGGTTCAGATCTATGACAAAGCAGCTATGAGGAAATATGAGAAAAGTGTGAGACTTTTCAAAAAGAATGTTCTCCTGAATTTCTTTGCATGTTGTTTGAGTGAATTCCCCAACCTTGCCTTAAACCAAGATGAAGTTAGTAGAAATTTGTTGAAATTATGTAGGGAAGACTGTAGAAATCGATGTTCACATTTGCTTGTATGTAAGCCCAGTTAAAGCAAAGTGTGTTGTTACATGGATAGAGGAGCCCTTGGTAGAATGCAGGTGGTAATGGCCATAGGGACCAGTCTTCTGCCTGGGTACTGAACCTGTGATTCTACATGTTGCTGCCTGAATAAAGATGAACATTGTTAACATTTTTTTATAAGAAAAGAAAGTAATTCTATATCCTAGACATATGCCTAGCATGGATAGTTCAAATTTTAACTTTCTGTAGGTTCTGCTACGTGTTTCTTGTTCCAATTTTTTGTGGAACTGGGTGACAAGATATTTAAATGCAGAAGAATATTTGCTTGTCCATGTTTTGGTTATCTGGCTATTGGTTATTGTGTCATCAGTTCTTAACGCAAAGATAGCTTTAGACACAGTTTCCTTGATAGGGAGCTGTCTGTGATCTGCTTATAAAATACTAATTTAGGATTTGAGAACTGATCCAGACTTCAGTGGAGCAAGATGCTATTTGCTTTGCTTTGGTTTTGCAGCTTTTTTAAAGCTTTTTTTAAAACAAATGAAAAAAAAAAGAGATAAAATTACTGTATGTGTCTCGATCATTAGAGGTATGTGTGGAAGCAGTGGTTAAACTAAATAAGCCTCCCAAGCCACAGACATCCAAAAGTGGGCTTTTTGATAAAATCGTGCGCATAATGATGTAGTCATGTGACTTTGTAGTTTGGGAAAATGGAGAAGTTATTTCCATTATGAGTTGTGTATATTTTGCTTAAACAAGTTGTTTCCTTTACAAACAGAGTTCAGAAAGTATATGTTTTTTAATAGATTCTTCTCAATGTCTTCTCATTGGTGTAATTAAGTAATAGATATCGGGATGCTTTTGCAAAAATTACAAGCCTAGAAAAACAAATCCAAAAGTGGCAGTTAGTAGGACAGTAGATCAAGAAAAACATGCCGATGTTCTCACATTCCAGATACTAAAATTTAAAAATCTGGCTTGGTGTGAAGATAACTACTGAATGTTAACATCCCAGTATAGAATAGGTTTGAGATAGGCTAATACCTGCCTACATGCTGACAGAAGTGTTAGAGCATAATTAATTTTTGTGAAGTATTTTTCATCGACTTTGTGTGCATTAAATATGAAGCTAGATACGCCTGAGGATTTCCTTCCTCCTGCACTTAGGTATATCTCAGCCTTTTGCAGAGAAATTTGGTGAGTTTGGAGTATTCATTTGTAATGATTAATTGTGTTCATTTGTAACTGAACTTTTTTTTTTTTTTTATCCTGAACACGGTAGTTTTCGTTGCATGTGTAACACACACACAGCGAAGCGCTGTTGGAGATCTTCGCGTGTTGGCTCTTTAGGGGGCAGCAGTGCTCTTTCTCATGGCGCCGCATCTCCTGCTTTTGGCACGCTCTGAAACAATATTCAGCATCGCTCTCCAAGTCAGCCGTTGTGGGAAATGCAAGGTGTTTACATTTCTAATCTGCATAGAACAATAGAAGTTCGTCTTGCTCATCTCCAAAACTGAAGCCTATTAATAAAAAATGTACTGAGCAAGGTAAATGAAATTTGCCTTGTTTCTGCTTTTACTGATTGAAAGTAATTCTACTAATACACTTACATGTACTACAACTCAATTAATGGCAATTTAAACATCTCTTTGTCTTAAGGTGATGTTCAATGTTAGTACCATTGCTGTAGGACAGGTGATCAAAGACCCCTGGCTGTAGGAATGACCTTGTGCTTTATGAAATAGGAGGTAGAGGATCTCCTGCATGCTGTGTGAATGTTTCTTCATCTTCAGATGAAATGCAGAGTCCCATAATTATTATAGCTTATGATACCCTATTACGTTATAACTCTCTACGTAATATGGTAAATGATTTTTAAATATTTATTTATGACTCCTTTATTGTTTGCTGTGACAGATCTCTTGTGGGGGAGGGTATTAGGCGTTCAGCATTTGCTTATCTTCAGTCTTTGAGTTATGCTTGGCTTGGATCTTGCACAGACTTTACATATGTTCTTAGAAGTTTTTCACCACGAGCAGCTGAGCACTGGAATGGGTCGTTTGGAGAGACTGGAGTTGCTCGTGGTGGAAATTTTCGGCAGTCAACTGGAGTCGCCGGGTGTAACCCTGGAGCCATCTCTGCTTGTGGATCGGACGGCCTGCCAAGAGCTGTGCTGATTCTTGACTGCTTTAAGGTTTGGTGGCTGGTGATGCTTTGTATTGGTCAAAAAACCCCCCCAAACTCCCATAACATTAATTTAAAAATCAATTGCTACCACATGCTGCAAAGGTTCGGCATAGGTAAATCTTAGGGAAGTCAGATTTCTATGAAGAAGGCACACAAAAAGCAAGCTAGGGTGATAGGGAATATCTTTCTGACCTGCAAGAAACTTCTACTTCCATCCTGTAATTTTAACAAACCAAGAGAACAAGAAGAAACAGCTGTTCACAAACTGATGTGTAAGCTAGAGGCAGAGTATGGGGCTTTTAATTTGGTTTCAAGTTTGTTGTGTTGCTGAATTGCAACACAGCCATCTGGAGACTTTTTATGGCCTATTATTATTTTTATTGTTATAGAGTGAGTTAACCAATAGAGGGAGTACAAATTAATAATCCTGATAATCTGTGCTGCTAATTATGATGTTGATTTGCAAACAGAGACTTAGCCCCCAAAAGTTCTGTGTTTATTTATTTCAATAATTTATTAATATCTATCCACATAGGAGCACATTCTTTTCCACGTTTAATAACAGCAATTCCTTCAGCTGTCTAGTCCAAACCTTTCTAGACGGTGTGATCATTCTCTGTAGGTACAGGAGCCATGTATTAAGAAACACTACTGTAATAGAAGCTGCAGGAAAGGTTGGATAGCATCAGAAATGTCTCCTTGTCGTTGCTGAGCAGCTCCCCAGAGCGAGGTGGGAGGTGAGGTTTAGGCTGCGAGTGCCTAAAGGCTTGGAGACGTGGCCAGCCTGCTCCGACCTGCTCTGTCTGCAAGCACCGCAACTCCGTGGTGCCCTTGCTTGTTTCTGCTGTACCGCTTTGCTAGGAAAATAGCGCCAGGCATCTTGTGTATTTATTATTGATTTAAGGTGTATTTTAAGGTGTATTTATTATTGATTTTTTTAAAAAAAAAATATTTCTTTTTCTTGTTTTTTTGCACACAATCTGCAGCATTCAGACTTGAAAATCCTTAGTAAAAATTGTCTTGCCTGGCTTTGTGTCTTGATAGTTGTCTAAGGCTTCTGTTTTTCTTTTTCTTTCTTTTTTTTTTTTCTTGTAGCTCTGTTCCATGTATGTATTTACAGTCATTTATTTAATTAAAGCTTTTTTTTTCCTGTAGAAGGTTTTGCTTTGCTTTCTTCTTTTTTCCTCTTTTGCATACACAGTCTTCCTTTTAGTGTTTTAAGGACTTCTTCATAGCCTTTTGGGGGGGCTTTTATTTTTAGTATGCTGAATGGGAATGCTATGCATAGACTCCATGAGAGAGTTCAGTACTTTTTTTATAAATTGTATGTGGTGGATTTTGTTGCAGTTGCCAATGCAAGAGGTTAAAGTGGTGGATGGTTAAACCTGCTACTATAATCCTTTTGACAAAAGACAGAAAATACTAGAGCGTTACTCTACTAAGATAATCTAATTTTATGAATTTTCCCTAATTGTTTGCTGTTTTAAAAAGGGAGAAAGGAAGTATTTAAAGCTCACTTTCCTGCAACTATTTCATCAAAATCAAAATGAAGTCTGGCTCCAGTTGAAGCTGAGATGATAATACATATGCATCATTCCACAGGGGATGCGGAGCCTGGAAATACTAAATGGTTGTTGTTATGCTTGTTGTTTATTTATTTATCAATCACAGTTTTATTATTTCCTCTTAGTTTTAACAGACTTTCTGTACATTTTTGTACTGTGGGCAAATCTATGAGTTGTCCCGCTTTCCTCAGCAAGTATGCCGTTCTGCTTTATAAGTGTGTCCCTGTGGATTTTTTCCCTGTCTTTAACAGCAGGGTAGGCTGCTAAACAAAGCTCTTATTTTAGTTGAGCTAGATCAGTCCCTTCTCCAGGCCTGCACAAGGGAGGGCAATTAAGGGACTGCTGCGATATTGGAGGAACTGTCCTGAAGTGCAAACACAAAACAGCTGTAAATTGCTGCTCGCGCTGCTTGGCTCTGATGAGGACTTGATCCTCCTCCTTCTCAGAAAACCAAGAACTTGTGCTTCTAGTTGTGTACTTGAATTAAATTCAGTCCTCTCACCGAGTGGATTTGTGAGGCTCTAGCAATTACCAGAAGAGTAAATAGGGCAGGCCTTTGCATGAATGCAAAAATGTTCAAGGAGGTGTTTAAGAGAAAAGGTCAGATCATCTCTGTTTAGAGAAGATAGAGGCCAGGATGGTCCTTGGGCTACATGACGTCAGACAGTGCAGTCTCAGTTCAAGGTCCTTTTGAGCTCTATACAGGCAAGGTTGCTGCTTTTGGCAAGGCAGATCATGGATATTGTTCTGAGAAATAAAATCTCATAAATAATAATGCTGATAAGACAGCAGTCGCTGCCCTAAAAAGGGATACTGGGGAAAAGTCTTAATATTCTTAGAAGATCTAGTAAAATGGCTGAAGGATCTTGAGCATGTGGAACAGCTCAGAAAACTAAGCTTGAAATTTAGAATTTGTTTCCAGGTTGTCACAGTGCTACTGAAAGCTGTCAGAAATTTCTGTGCTTAACTGTTAGAGCCAGAACTTCCAGAGTTGCAGTGCACAACAATTCTAACATTAGACTGTGTTTGCGATCTATCATGTCTGTTATTCCTGTTTAAATGCATTTTAATTAAAGGAGAAACTAAAGATGCTGTCCAGAATTTTTAAGAAGCTGGGAGAGTTTCTGTTTCCCTGGCAGTGTGGAAATGGGAGGCAGAATAACCCACGTGCTCTGTGCTGTGGGTAGCTTGGCGTGTTCTGCCGGAACCAGCTCCAGATGGTGTGACTCCAGGAGTATGTGCCCACCTCTGGCAACTGTACTGCAGGGTGTGGCTAATTATCTAGCTCCATTTGTGATCTTACGTGATCTAATTATCCAGTTTAAAGCAAAGGGCTATATGCAGGGATTTTTTCCCCTTATGCTTCATCTATTAATGCACAATTTACAAATAAAATCTGCGACCATGTAATTACCTGCAGCCTTTGCACCTACTTTGTTTCCACTAAAACAGTGTTCAACTCTGTCCATGTGTCTTTGTGTCATGGAATTTCAGAAAAAACTCCATCCCCATTGGCCATGTAGAGTTGCAGGCCGTAGACAGGCTCAGTCTGTAATCAGTGTTGACCTTCGTTGTTTCTTTTGCACAGGACTAAAATCAGTTTTGTGTAGTGTATAACTTTCCAAATGTCAGTCCCCATAAAGAACAGAAAAGTAGCATAAGTGCTTAGATTCTAGTTTATACTTAGTGACCCATTGCTTTGTCAGGTAAAGTTGTACATCTTCATGGCCCTTTAAGGCCTAAAAACATCTGAAGAACAAAGATTTGGTGAGTTTTTCTTGTTTATTGTATTTCTGTAGGCCACCTCTATTCTCAAGATGCCTGAAACTATTTTTGTGAGCTTGATCTTTTAATCATTTTAGGGGAAGGAAAAATATTTGTGGGATTCACTGGCAATTCTCGGTAAACCCTAGATAGTTTCTGAGTTTCTGGCAAAAAACTCTTCAGAGTGCTAGCAAATGAACTGTTGTCTTGGTCTGAGCATAGTGATGGGAAATAACTGTAATTTGTCAGTGTTCCCCTCATGTACTTTCTCTCAATACTATTCCACCCCTCCACACACTTGACTAATAAGCTCTGTATTGCCTTTACAAAGGCTTTAAAATTGATGTTTCCCTTTTATCTGTCTCTTCGGGCAAAGACATGGTGTAAGAAATGGGTCAGGTGAGGGAGAACAGAGTATAGAAGTTGAAGAGGCTAAAAGGGAAGCTCTGCCTTTGGATGTAGCTCTTCTGCTTGTGCCCTCCGCTCTGCTGGTGATGCTGCCTTTGAGTCAGCAGCTCTTTAATCTGGGTGCCTAAAACCAGATATTCTTCCATGTATGGGTGCATCAGAATAAAATTTTCTCCTCTATTTAAAGAAGTAGAGATTTGAGATTTGAAAAGCCTTTAGATACTGGCAAATCAGTGAGTGGCATTTTATGACATTTAAATTAGGGAAAAATACTTCTCTCTTGTGTTATTTGACAGTTAGAAGCAAGCAGAGAAGAGATTAAATGTGTTTTTCCTAAAACTGTGTGCGTCTCAGATGTGTGTGGTTTTTTTGATTTTTGCTTTGTTTGTTTTTTGATGTTTCTGTGTGAAGATGTTTGGGAAGCTCTGCTGGACCACCAGTACGTGCGGGATACACTTTTTGAGTACCACTGGAGATGCTGGGCCTTCTGACTCCTTTGAATGCTTAGCAGCTTTGTGACTAGGCCACTACTGGTACAGACAGAAGCACAAAGCTTAAGACCTACAAGAAGCGATATAAAATCCCTATGCAAATCCTTAACACAAATTGAAATACTGATCAAACTTTGATTTTTTGTTTTTGTTTAAATACCATTAGTTACTGTATATTGGCAACAGCGTGTAGGATTTCACTTCTCATGAGCTTCTCAAAAGCTCATGTTAGCAGATCCCTTGGAAGGAATTAATTCATTTTTTTATTAAGGTTACTGATAATTACTACCATGGCAGCTATGTGCAGTATCAAAAGTACATGTAATGTACTTTCTTTAGAACTATTCATAAAAATGGTAGTATAATTGATACTATTTGAGATTATTTGAGAGATGTAGATCTTCATGCCCAGAAATTCCACAAATTTTGTTTCTACTTACTCGCTGGAGAAAGCGGCCTTTGTGACTTGTGTTCTTTAGGTAAGATGACTTGTTGCTGACTTCAGAAATCAGAATTACCAAAGCAATCCACCTTACTGTTTAGTTAGATAATAAGTGGCATGAGAAAGACATTAGGAAGCAGATCGCATTCTTGGCTACTTGTAGTCTGGACCCTGTTCCAAATGCAGACAAGACTGCGGTAAATATCCTTGTCCAGTAGTTTGAGTAGCATATGGGCTGGGTTAACTTCTTTCACTATAATGATTTGCTGTCAGTTAGAAATGTTCCTCTTTTTTTTGTTTAATCCTGCCTGTCAAGTGGTGATCAGTTTTTTTTAAAAATGTTTTAAAAAATATATTCCTAGGCAAAAGAATCAAATCAATATCCCTTTTTCCTCCATAAATACAAAATATTCATAGAATCATTATGGCTGGAAAAGACCTTGAAGATCACTGAGTCCAACCATAAGCCACTCAGCACTGCTGAACTTCCTCTTGTCCTATTTTGGGCAGTTAGAAGAGATTGACCCCCGCCTCACTACAGCCTCCTTTCAGGTAGTTGTAGAGAGCGATAAGGTCTCCCCAGAGCCTCCTCTCCTCCAGACTGAACAACCCCAGCTCCCTCGGCCGCTCCTCACATGGTCTCTGCTCCAGCCCCTTCTCCAGCTCCGCTGCCCTTCTCTGGACACGCTCCAGCACCTCCACGTCCTTCTTGCGGTGAGGGCCCAAACCTGAACACAGTGTTCGAGGTGCTGCCTCACCAGCGCCGAGCACAGGGGGACGGTCACTTCCCTGGTCCTGCTGGCTGCACTGGTCCTCGTACCAGCCAGGAGGCCCTTGGCCTTCTTGGCCACCTGGGCCCAGTGTTGCCTCGTGCTCAGCCGGCTGTTGACCAGCACCCCAGGTCCTGTTCTGCCACGCAGCTCTCCAGCCGCTCTGCCCAGGCCTGCAGCGCTGCCTCGCGTTGTAGTGACCCAAGTGCAGGAGCCAGCACCTTGTTGAGCCTCGTACAGATGGTCTCTGCCCATTGATCCAGCCTGTCCAGATCCATCTGCAGAGCCTTCCTACCCTCAAGCAGAACAGCTCTTCCTCCCATGTTGATGTACTTCACATTTTCTCGTTACTTTTTGTTGATGTAATGTTCACATTAATCTGGAAAAAATTGAGAGAATGCAATATTTTATTTAACTTCTCTTAAAACATTGTTCTGCTTGACTTGATTTGAGTGGTTTTTGGAGCAGAGCATAAAATTCAGTTTTTAGAGGTGCCAGGATTGAGTTTTAACATTTGAATGTGATACTGGCAAGTGCGTTTATGTGGCAGTCACTCCACGTTGACAAGAATAAATAGCATTTCTATGATTTATGAAATCTGTGCAACTTACTACTGTCTAACATGAACAACTTAGTTTTACGTATAAGAAATTTGTCCTCTTCTAATTATTTATTTTTCTGCAACGTTCTAAAGGTGGAAAACTATTTGAGACGTGGATTTTTTTAATTTTTATGTGTGTTTTTCATGTTAAACTTGTGCTTAGAAACATCCTTAGGACCCAAAATATGTTTTACTTTCCTTTTGTTCTGCTTCTCATATGAGAGTTTCCTTCAGAGGTTGTTGGGAGAGGTGGCAGTATCTTCTAGAACCAGGATTATTGCCTATTTTTCATTTATCTTGCCATTTGAGATTCAGTTGTCTCATTGTAGTAACTTTGGAAGCAATCCATGCATTGCCATGCACTTCTGTCCTGTCCCACGTGGGACTGGAAGAGATGTCTCGTGTTAATCATTTGTCTTTTGGTAGCACATGCTGTGATCTAGATGCTCTATGAACATGAGAAGATCTTTAGTCTAACAGAAGCAATATATGAAAGGGCTGGCTTAAAAATAAGATTTAAATATATTACAGGGTGTTTTAATGAAAACAGCGAACTGGAACTTTCCTTTAAATAGCTGGAATAACTTCTGTAATTGCAACATTGAAGTATCTTCACAAATGCATTTCTAAGAGAGTTGGGTTAACGATTTACTTGGGATATCAGAAGGAGCAGTGTGGAGTGTCCGAAGGATGCACTAAGTCTCTTGGAGCTTATTTGTAAACAAACAAAGTGATTAAATAAATAACAGGCTTGTAGAAGAGAGAGGGGGGAGGGAAGGAGGAGTATGGTGTGCACACTTATTTAGACTACATGAAGTCTTTCCCATGTGATTTCCTGTCTTTTAGGCTAGCTGTTGTTACAGGTGACCCAAAAGAGGCTACCTGTTTTCTCTCCACTGCATTTTACTTTTGTTGCAGTGTCAGGATGTATAGGAAATATACTAGGATTTGGCAGAGAAGGTTTTCTGCTTTCCATTTCTGCATTAAGCAGTGCTCCTTACTGAAGTGCTGGTGTTTCTCAGCTGCTCTGTGGTGGGCACTGATAGATTTGAAACTCTTTTACCTCATAAGAAGAACAAACAAAATTATGACTGCAAAGAAGCAGAAAGACATCCAAAGGCAAATGGTAGTGAAATGGTTCTTCCTGTCCACTAAATACCCTCGCAGACTTTAGCTATTTGTATAACTCTACATTTCATTTTCTTTGTAAATAATGATGTGGGCCCTGTTAAACTTGGAACTATTACAGAGTTCTGAAAGTCACTTGCAAGTATCTAACACTCATGTCTTCCGTGGTATATAGTCTGCCTCTGTTTTCACTGGAAATCTAATAGCAGTTCACGAAAAGTGTACCTGCACAAATTTCTTAACTGTTGCTCTGTTATGGCTATACCTAGACCTGTGAGGTTTTTTTAAAGAAGATGAACTTTGCTAGTTTTGTCTGGAGTTGTGCATTTTCATCTTCAAACATTAGGTGAATGAAAACTGGTACTTGCGTTCCTGCCTTTATATGAAAAGAAGCTTTCCAGAGTGCCTAAGAGGAAGGGAGATACACAAGTCCAAGAGGCATGGAGTAGTCACGCAGCCTCTCTCTTATTTATGCTGACTCTTTGTAGCTTGTAGCTTTTGAAATCTGCCTATGTATTGGCTGATTTACCTTTTAACTTGAGTCAGACACTCCGATCTCACCCTTTATCTGTGGTAAGTCATCCTCCTGTAAACTCTTGTTGAGTTGAGGTCAGAATAACTGGTTTCTGATTTAAAAATGTATTTCAATACATTCTGACTGATTATTGATATGGAGAAAGTTTTAATAGGCAAATTGGATTGACATATTAAGTATTTATATAAGTCTCATAGTATTAAGGTCCTAATTTCCTTGCTTAATGCCATGCTACTTGAATAACTGTTGCTGTGTCATTTCTTTATGCACATGAAATGCGTCATTTTAATAAGGTGCAAGCATATTTTCCCTTATTGTATCAGAATAAATTACTCAATCTTCAGTTGTGGTTGACCTAGTTATTGCAGTTCTTGTATTTGTGAAGTTTTTTCCTTGCCTATTGAACTGAACATTAGTTAATTTTCCTTGAATGTATAGTTATTCTGTGTATTCTGACAGAATAATACTAGCTTGGACATCGAATCCGGTTAAGACTTGGACATTTCCATGGCAGTGCTGATGGTGAAGCTGTGAATAATGTCTGCCTTGTACAGGCTGGAATTGACGTTTAAAATTACAGAACTTCATTTTATATTTGTAAGCTTGTATTGCAAGCCTGCGTATAATTACATCTTTTTTTTTTTAAAAAAAAGCCATTAGATGTTGTAAGATGTCAGTCTTCCTGGACAAAAGAGTTTAAATTAGGTTACATCTTAAGAGTATGATTTTGCTTTCTCAAATGTCTGAAATGAAAAATAAAATGGCATGAATTAAGACTTCACAAAACTGATAATTTACAATTTTAAAGTAATTTGAAAAATCTGGGAATATTTAACAAGGCTTACTTTTATTGTTTCTCAGCTTTCTTATGTGCTACATCTTTTTTTTTTTTCTCACATGCTTTTGTCTGATATTGTAATTGACCCATCATGTTCTAGAATGTTTTCAAATATCTTAGTGTTTTCTGTCTTCTCTAACAAATCTTTCAGCTTTATTAAAATGGACATGGAGAGCTGTATGTGAGTAAGTAGCACTCTGGAGGTAGATCAACATCAGCTGGTGAGTTTGCAGCATGATACTAGTCGAATTTTAATTTAGCTCTTTGCAGTTGAAATATATGTTGAGCTATAAAACAGATAAGAGAACTGCTGGTCCTGAGAAACAGTGCTCACCTGGCCTCAGCCCTATACCTTCCTCCCATTTTCTGGCCTGCAGCATTCACAACTCTTATCTCTTGTACTGGAACGGGAAGAAAATTGCTTGAGATTGCAAGTTTCCATCTGCATAGACTTTAAGGACCTGGTCACATCTCTCTTTTTTTTTGTTTTGTTTTTTTTTTTTTACGTAAGCCATACTGATGAGTAACTGA